>JANZXP010058081.1:0-11229 GCA_027576715.1 Erythroxylum flavicans | reverse complement strand
GTGTAATGAATTATGACTACAAGTCTTCTGTTTTAGTAATGGGCCCAAATGGCATTGTAATTCTAATGATTGTATGGTTGTGATTGAAAAAGTTTATGATTGAAACGGGCTCGAATTGATTATTGATTTTTCGCAAAAGTGTGCATTGTTTCCAAAAAAAAGAAAAACTTTGTAATGAGATTTGACTGATTGAGTGTTCTAGCACTCCACCCTCGCGGGGCACGGACTCGAATATCACCCATCAATGTCGGCTCGGGTCTTGCAGGATTGGGGAGCTACAAATGACCTATAACCTGTGCATTTTTTTATAGATAAAGACTTATAGCTCTTTATTTATGGAAATAATTTGAAAAATATTTTGATCTTCCCATTTCTTAGTGATAGTAGTTCAAGACAAGAAATTCCTTCATTTTAAGTGAATTCTTATAAAGCAAATATTATTTTCTATTGATTTGTCCCGTTGATTAGACCTATTTTGATTTTAAATTAACCATTGTTATTGTTAAACCAAGGATGGTTCTAGTCAATACTTTGATAATAACAAAATATAATTAAAAATAATGAGTTTGTTATTTGATGAAAATCAATATAAGAATAAAATGAAGTTATAAAGTCATGAAGATAGCTTATTAAGCTGAAGTTTTCAACCATTAAAATGAAGATTAAACTAAGAAGAAAAGAAGATCAAGACTTATCAAGGCTATTATTTAGTTTGTAATGTTAATTGTAACCTCATTTAATCATTTTGTTTTAAAAGGCTCACCATACATAAACAGTTCATTTTACTTCATTGCATGAGTCTTTCTATTCATCAATAGACATTGAAGTTTTTGGTTTTAATAAAAGCATTTTTGATGTTTCAAATAGAATTTAAGAAACAATTTGGGAAATGTTTTGTTCATAAATGCATTAATAAATTTGAATTTGAGCATTTAAAGGTGTTAAAATCATGTTTTTGTGGTAATTGTTCAACTTATATAGGTTAGTGGTCTACCAATATAGGTTGAATTTGTTGAACTAAAATACTATAAATAGGTGTTTTATTATTAGTTTTATCATCAAGAAGCTTTTGGGTCTATTTTACACACATTTCTAAGTGCTTTTAAATAATTTGTGCATCATTGTTTCATATTAATATGAGTGAGCCTTTTTAGAGTTGTCAAATGAATAATTGAGATAATTTTGAGTTGTAATCATTTGTTGGGGTGTTGGATATTGTACTTAGGAGTGTTCCAAGTAAGATTAAGGTTCCTCCTTACCTTGAAAGAAGATTGTAAGAAGGGTTTCTCTTTATCAAGAAAGGTGATACAAAGCTAAATTTTCGCATTGAAAGAAGATTTATATTGGAATTTTAAAAAGAGTCTTGAGAGTGGGTGTAGGTAAGGATTTTTTCCAAACCACTATAAATCAATTTGCATTCTCTCTTTCCTATCCCCTTTAAATTATTGTTCAATTTTTAATTAATTTATATTAATCAATTTAGTCTTCCTTATTTATATTGATTATTGTTAATTGCGTATATTAATTAGAAAAATTTTTGAATTTTATAAGACTAATAAATACGTTGTTCCTAAGGACTAGTAAAATTGAAATATTAAAATTCTTGAGTCATCTCAATTGGTTCAAAAACTATATGTTTCTCTAAATCACTATAACTTACTTCCACATATCCATCAGAGGAAGGTCATTTCATAATTGATGACCTTTGAAACCATAATTTGTTGATATACAATGTAAATCTGGATGATTGATTGAAGAAATAACAAATATATCCTAAATTTTCAAGCACGATAGAATTGGATGAAATTTCATAAGTTCTTGTATGATAGTCAATCTCAAGTCTTAAAGCCAAAACTCAAACATCGCTTATAATTGCTGACCAAAAAGTATGTTTTTTTTTTCAAACTCCTTAAACTACTCATGTTTAGTTGTTTCACTCACACTCTCAATATACAAGTGTTTTGTACAAATTAATTAAATAGAATGAACAAGAGAGAGATATGATGAAATCTAACCTTTTATTGAACTAATAACAATAAACAATATAAATGACTTAAGTAACTTCCTCATTAAAACATCCTATATTAAAACTGCTCAAGAACTCTTTACTCAAAGCTCTTAACAATAACTTTCTTGTAAATTTCTTAGCTCTCTTGTACATAATTGAATGTAAAATAATGATACAAATAACTTATAAGGATGTCTTTATATAGGCTTAAAAGTACTTATAGACCAAATAAGCTAAATTACCCATTTCTTACTTAACTCACAAAGTTAGTAGGAAATTATTTTTCTACTAACACCACCAAGTTAGTCAGGAGTTATCCACTTTACGCCACTAAATCCACTTTAGCATATGGGAAATATGTCTTAGAAGATGTTAATTTTAGCACGTCATTAGACCCACTTTTCCACTATTTGAAGAAGTGTTCCTAATTTCTTAGCCCATTACTTCCATATTCTTGCCATGTATTACCAAATCAACGTATTTTAAAGGAAAGTTCCATCTAAGTGCTTTCATAGTAGTCACATTACTCTATAACTAAGTTAGTAATAATTTAAGTCATCATATAATAAATCTCACATATTTATATACCTTTTGACCTCTTCATCAAAATTAAGTGCCTATGCACATGCTCGAATTAGCATGACTTAGTTATAACTTTCATATTTTTTTGCATCTAAATCTCGTCCATTATTGAAAATTTTCATCAATGTATGCCAATGCTTATTAACACTCACCTCCTTATGAGCTTTCACTGATATTTCCCATGCTTTCTCACCGACTGCCAGTTTTTTGCATTTTTTTCATAAATATGTCATCTTAATATTAACTCGAGTACTAAACATTGAACAAGGCTCTCCATCACTTGCACAATTTCATAATTTAGACTGGTATAACAAACCACCCTTACTAAAAACTTATTATTATTGTCAAAATAATTTATAGACACTCTTTATGAGTGATCCTCTTAAAGACTCCTCAACTGAACTTTGACGATAAGAGATTATCTTTGTTTCTATTGGCACATTACCTACATACTATATTTCCTCTTTGTTGGGTTTGCTTTTGCTTGAAATTTGTTTCACAGGAGTCATTGAGTCCAATATAGCATAATTATTAAGATAGACTTTTTACGTTGAGTACTTATCTCCTTTTCCTTAATCCTTCGTGACCATGAAATAGATTTGATCCTTACCAACTTTTTGTTTTAAGCATTCATGAACAAAATGTTGCCTTTCATAAATAAAATAAGCAATATCTCATTCTCATTATTTCTTTTATTTATAGTGAGAAGTTTGCATTCCTTCTCTTTGCTTGTCTTGAGTCATTTCAAGTTCCACCATTCTTCTTGTCCTCTCCTCTAGTTCAAATGATTGGTGATATTTGAAGATCAACTAAGGCATCTTTAATCTCTATTACAAAAGAAAGGTCTTTTAAGTTTTATCTTTGAAATTCAATATATGCTCAACTTTGCAAGTTGTTTATAAAGTTGAACAACTTGTCCTCTTTGACATGTTTTGCATTTCCGATATCAAATATGTGAATTTTCTAGCTGCACCAAGTCATCTTGCTTCAACTATTTCAAAAATTCCCTTGTAAGTTATGAAGTGTTGTTGTGGAGGAAATGATCTATTAGCTCCGTTTTTTATTATCTCTAAAGTCTTAATGGAAGGTCAACTCACAATAATGTCATTGGAGGTCCATGTCCTTCACCACAATTTTGCATCAAATATCATATACATTATTGTGATTGACACTTTTTCATAATCAAACATTATTCCATATTGTACGAGAAAATTTTGAACTCTTTAACATTATTCCTGCCATCAAACACTTATGACACTCATAACTTCATCAAAGTACTTTTTTATCAAATTTTGCTACGTATCTAGACATAAAATGTTTGAGTATTAACAAGTTGTAGCTTATCTCCTTATGAGCTTTCAACTATTCCTCGAGTACTCTCTTTGTTTTTGGAACTCCATCATTAAAATTTCAAAATGTTCCAAAAAATGAACCATATCCTTACCCATCGCGGCTATAGGACAAATTATTTCCTTTATTCTAACAATGATTTTCATGAGATTGCTTCCACCAACCATTATTAGTGTATAATGTGTGAGCTCCTTACTAAACTTTGATACCAAATGTCCATTATCATGTGTGCTGACATGTACGATGACCAAATTAGGTAAAAATCTATATAAACATTATTAATGGAAGAATTAATGATATATTATTTTGTAACAAATTAAAATTTTGAATATTTTATTGATATTTTTTATTCTTAACTAATATTATATAATTAGATAAAATAAAAGATTTAGATATAATTTATCTTAATTTCAATTCAATATGTTGAGGTTTAAAATTAAATTCAAGCTCAAGGTTATTGAATATCTTATAAGACTTATTGTGATCTTGTCTATTCAACAAAGAATAAAGAGCTATGATACCTTGAATCATAGATCAAGGTTCGTTGACAACTAATCTGTAAAGGCTTCTAAATAGTTAAACTTGTTAACAATATTGTGTTCCCAGTGTTTGAGCTTATGAATACATTATTTAAAAATGTTGAGTAGTGGGAAAGGGGGATAAAAAAATTTGGGAATCAAAGATTATAGACCAATATTTGGGTTCATAGCATTGCCTTGAAAGTTATAAATCATGACAAATAGAAGTTGATCTTCTACTTTTATCAGTTTGTCATTATAAGCATATACTTCTAACCGTATAATCAGTCGAATAATAAGAGAAATTTCTAATCCTTCAATTTAATATCTTGTTGGTAAGAGAGTAATCCAAATTTGAGAAGATTAGATTCCTCAAAAGTGACAGCAACTCAATGAAAATGAATTTTAAAAGTTTTTATAAAACAATAGTATGAGTACTATTTCCTATTGATCAAAAAATAGTACTCAAATCATTGATACTATACCGAACTAAGATATCGGTTGATACTAGGTAGTACTAGCTAGTACCCAAAATATTGGTATTTATCAAAGGTGAATATGAATTTTAAAAACTTGTGGACCAAATTGGAAAAAAAATTCAAACCTCATTACTAACCCTAATTGCATCTCCCTCTCTCTCCAAAATCTCTCATTTTCTCCACCAAGTAAGCTGCCACCACTCTTACTTACTATCTCAGTCTCTCCTTCGTATAGCTACTCTCTACCACCAGTGATAGGTTTCATTCACTCTCCTTCGTCAGCTACTCTCTACGTCTTCAAACTCATACGCACTGCCAACTTTGACCTTGACACCCTTCAGCTTGACCACAATGTCACCGACCGACAGCTTCACCATGATATCACCTGCCAACTCCTCCTCGACAAGGCTCCCTCTCTAGTCTTCTTGTAAGGCCATAACCTACCGGTATGTTAGGGATAATATTGGAGTGGAAGTTTATAGAATTATACTAAGATCATGAAGTTTGGTCCTAATGTTAATTTGTCATCTGAGTTTGTGAGTTTTTCAAAAGAGTACTTCATCTGACTGATAGAGATAAGAAGGAAATAATGAGTTATTTTTATAACGTCATAGAGAGTGTAAATAAGGAAATATTGGTAAATCTAAAAAATAGACCTTCTTTGTATAAAGCTTATCTTGTAGTCATCAATAAAAAATGAAAAAAGTAACTTTACTCTATGTTGTTTATAGCAAGACATTTTTAAACCTTAGTGTCTATTTTAAACTAAGTTTTATAAAGAAAGTTAAAGTTAATAAGAGAATATTACTAACTATTACAACAATTGATGCCTATAAGATGATGCAAGATCTCCTAAACTCATAAATGGAGGTTTATAAGGATATATATGATCAATTTGAAAGTAATGTTCCAGAATTACTAAGTTTACAATTAGAATTTTAAGTCAACATATGAATGCAACATGGTGTGAAAAAATTTAGAGTATATTTGAATTCATCCATTTCAAGAAAAGGCATATATTGGAACACAAGAGAATGAACAACTTGGTCTTTGTTTGATACAATTAAAACTTCGAGAAATGCATGTTATTATAATTATTAAATTGAATATAATTTCTTGTAATTTTTAATAATTCATTTCATTTGTTTACTAGGACTCTTAATAGAATTAGCAGTTCGATAGATATAATTTTCGTTATTTATATCAATCTTTTAGCATATTGGGTTGTTGAGTAACTGAGTTTGATAATGAGAGTGATTTGAAAGATAATCTTAGATGGAAAAGTATTAACATCTCATTTTGTGCAATGAATTTGAATGATAGTGATGATGAGGCTCCTTTATGTGAATAGTGATGATGAGGCTCCTTTATGTGATGGGGATTTTGTACTCAATAAGAATTAAGGTCAATGTGATTTGAGCAAAAATTAGACTAAATGAAGTCTCAAGTTTTTCATTTTTTTTCTCTTCTTTTAATTTTACTTTTATTTGATGCAAATGTCAAATTATGTATATGCAATATAAATATAAAACTTTTAACTATAAATGTTTTTGTTTCAGGTTTTACTTTTACTTGGTTGTGTTCCTCGACACAAACTCTTGTTGTAATACTTATGAAGTCATGAAATTTTATTATTCTTTCTATTTGATGTTTTGATGTTATCATTTTTTATTATATGATAAAATTGCAATATTTTAAGTATTGTGTACTATCCCTAGCTTTATATTTATATGATGATTAAATGATATTTTCTTATATTAATTGTGGTTATTATTTATATGTTAAATATATGAAAAGTAATATTAATATAAATAAAAGATAAATGTTATTTTAATTGTCTATTATTATGATTTTTTTAGACAAGTTTGATGTAAAATTAAAAACTGTAAAGAATAACATATTGAAAGACTATTTTGTAATTTAAAAAATTATGGACTATATTATAATTTATAAAAATGATCCAAAACGGTACTTAGTATTGACGTATTATATCGTACTAAAACTAAATCTCATACCAATGTCTTTACGATATTCATAACATTGATACAAAATATGTAAATCTCAATTGAATTGTGTCAATGTATGGAGTATTCTGATGTAATATAACGCACAACCAAATGCCTTCATGATCATAGCTCTTTTCTTATACAAAAGGCTAGAGTTAGCTGGATTAAGGAGGGAAATGGAAACACCAGTTTCTTCCATAATTCAATTCTAGCTAAAAGAAACAATAACAAAATCAAATGCTTTATAGATGATGAAGGCAATGCTTACACTGATAAAGATAATATTGAAGAATTGGTTGTTAAATATTATCATAACTTACTAGGAACAGATTCAAGGAATCCAAGTATAGGAGGACACATAGAAATTATCCCCTTGGGAGCACCATACGTTAGGATACTAGAGAGGATATCATCAAACCTATGACAATATAGGAGATTAAAAAGGTTAATCCAAGAAAATCTCCAAGGCCAGATGGGTATAGTGCTCATTTCTTTCAAGGAATTTGGTTTGCAATAAGTAAGTTGGTTTGTAAAGTGGTTTAGGAATTTGTTACTAGCTGTAAGATGTTGAAGGAAATAAACAATACTCACTTATACTTAATCCCAAAAAGTCTAAATCTAGTAGCATGAAGGATTTTTGACCCATTTCCTACTGTAACACTATTTATAAAGTGATATCAAAAGTCATTGGAGGAAGGTTAAAGGAAACTCTTAAACACATTATACATATTACTCAAGGAGCATTTATTCTTAGTAGAAGTATATCTAATAACATATTGGTGGTGCAATAATTAATGAAGGAATATAATTTAAAAAGACTAATAAGAAGTTATATTGTCAAAATAGATTTCATGAAGGCATTTATCACAATACAATGGAAGTTTATCCTTAAAAGTCTTAGTTAGTTTAGCTTCCCAATTAAGTTCATAAACCGGATAAATGCTTGTATTTCCACAACTTAATACACAATCTTTTAATACACAATCTTATTCAATCATAGCCTTCTAAAATGCTCAATGGTAGTAATGGAATAAGATAAGAGGATCCTCTATCCCCTAACCTATTCACAATAGTCATTAAATTTCTCTCCAAATTGGTTCAACATGAAAAAACAATAATACAAACTTTGTAAGTGTAAAGAGATTAAAATTACTTATATCGCCTTGCAAATGATCTCATTATGTTTAGTGAAGCTAATCAAAATTATTTACAGTTGTTGATCAATATTATGGGTATATTCTCCAAGTTATCTAGGATAAAGATTCATAACCAGAAGAACATGATTTACATCTCTGCAGATGTGGCAAACCTTAATACACTTTGCTCTATTACTGGCTTAACTTAACACAAACTTCCTCTTAAATACTTAAGGGTGCCAATTACATCCAAAAAGACCAAGTTTGATGAGTCTCTGCAGTTACTACAGAAATCTAAGAACAAAGTCGATGGCCAGCAAAGCAGTTTTCTTTCTAATACAAGTAGATTGCAACTCATCTCCTTAGGTTTGAGAAAACTACTTACACATTAGAGTACACATCTCTTCTTACCTAAGAAGCTAAATAAGTTAAAATAAATAACCTTTTGTGGTCAGGAAAATCATACAATTCAAGGGGAATTAAGTAAGATGGGACGAGTTATGCTAGACCAAATAATAAGGGGGTTTAGGGTTATTCTCAATTCAGTTAATCTAGACAGAATTGGTAGCAAAAAGAATATGTAGACTGTATAATGATAAAGAAGCTTTGTAGGCCATGTGGGTAAATGAATACTATCTTAAAGATACTAACATATTGAGAAAAAGGGATCAAATTTGTCCATATATAAAAATCATAGTGGAAAATGGTAATAACTTTATTTTGGTTTGATAATTAGGTTACTAAAAGCCCCTTAATCTTAAAAGGAGATGTGAACTAGTTAATTGGCATAATTCCTCTGAATGCTAGATTTAAAGAAGTTATTCATGCTAACATTTTGTCATGCTTTTTTAAAGGTGCTAACAATTTAAGGAATTACTTTCCATACTATCTTTATAATACTAATGAAGAGGATAAGGCTATCTGGATAGAAGCCACAAGTTGCAAGTTTACCAATTCATTATATCTCAATCTCTTAAGGCCTCATTCCTCAAGAATACCTTAGTATATCATAGTATGGAAGCAAATTTTGATTCCTAAAGCATCCTTCATAACCTAGCTAACTGTAATAGGTAAGCTCAAAACAAAAGATAGAATAAAATGCTCAAATCATCTACTGTGCAGTCTATATTCCTTGGCACTTGAAACCATACCCCATCTCTACTTCCAGTGCCACTACACTCTCTTTATTTGGTCTATAATGTAACATCAACTCAATATCTTCTTTGCAATAACATATTGGGAATATACACTAAGATGGGTAAAAGAACAACTAGAGAAAAAAATGAAAAGATGATGTTTTCCTCACAAATTATATGCTAGATCACAAGGCACGTGAAAATTTCGACCACTTTATATATGGATCCTGTATATAAACAAAACCTCCTTGGAATGCTTCGTATTATAAAATACATTGGCTATATAGGAGAGAATGGATATGATATAAGTTGATTCCAAATGTTTTTAAACCCTTTCTTTACATGTAATGTTGCCTATGTTGTAATGCTACCTATGTCAAGCTGAGAAAATGATCTTTTTATATAAAAAAATTTAAACATATTTATAAAAAATTGGAAATTTAATATAATATTATAAAATAATATCTAAATTTATAATGTAATTTACCTTCAAAATTTACAACTCTATTAAGTTTTGCAACGACAAAGCTGTTCTTGATTATCTTATTTTTGTCACTTGCTTCGGTTTTCAATTTTCTTTTTATTTCAAGTGAGACTTCATTAGTTTTGGCTAAGGGTAATTTCTCCTCATTTTCCTTTTGCGAGAAAAAATAGTAGATTAAAGTTATTTGATTATTGAATTCATATGGTAGCTTACAACATTTTGCTAAGTAACCATAGTATGGAAGCAATCTTATTTTTTCAATTTGGCATCATATTCTTGAAATAGTAATTTTAAGTTTAGTTTTTTATATAGGTTAGATCTAGATATGCCCACTGAGGTTTTCTTCTATGGAAAAACACAACACTTTCTATCATCTTTGGAATGGTAAGAGGCTCTTCAGTTGATAAAGAAAAAGCACTTGTGGACCTTTCTTTATGGATTGCCTTAAGTATGGTTTCTTTATTTCTTTCTCTATATGAGTCCACTTATGTTTGTATTATTAGGCTTAACTGGAAGTGTGTTGCTTCTTTAAATTATTGAAAATATCAAAAAGAGTTAACAATTGAAGATTTGCATTCTATTCTCGCTGAGCCTCTTTCCCTCATCTTGTTAAAGACTAAAAACAAAAATTTTCCTTCATTATTGTTTTTAGTCTTTTTGTAGAATTGTACGATTTTGCACACTAATTATTAAATTGTGAGATTAGGATTATTTAGTTGTTTTTATAGCTAATTAAAGTAGGGTTTGTGTTTAATTGCATGCCATTTTTTAATTTTCGCATGAGTTTAATGTTTAATTTTGTTAATTTTGCATAATTGTGAAATTAGAATTTTCAATTTCCAATTTAGGGTTGAATTTGTAATTAAATAATTAGGTTAACTTAATTTGTTAATTATGATATTTTTAATTTTAATTTGGTTATTTATTAGTTTGTAAGTTAATTTTCACATTATTTGAGGTTTATTTCATTTTGTTTCATTCTATTTTATTTATTTATTTATTTGCTTTAGGTTATTTGTTCGTAACTTTATGTGTTTAATTTTTCTTCTTCTAGTTAGTTTTCACAATAAATTAGTAAGTAATAAACTTTAAGTGTGGGGAAAAGGGTGATCTCATAATTTATCTATAATTGTTTCACACATCTTTAATGACAAGATCATGACGAGAAAAGGAGATCCCAAGAAAGTGACAACGAGGAGCTGCAGTAGAGGTACTTTCCATGTTGTTCATAGAGAGAGGTGACTATGATGGGGATCGACCTAACACAATCCTGTTCTGGATGATGAGAGATATGTTCCAGATGAGTTTTTCAGATTTTCCATCACGATAGGCCCTTACGACTAGGAGTTTGTTGGGAGGATAGAGTATACCATGCTACGAACTAACTTTATGTATGGATTGTCTCCTTGGCATTTCTGGTATATCAGTGCAGAGGAAAACTATGACCTAAGCAAATCCAAGGCATCCACACTGCAACATATCACACTCAGATACATTCATAGTATTCTGATTCATATGTTGAGTGGTGTG
>JANZXP010058040.1:0-11231 GCA_027576715.1 Erythroxylum flavicans | reverse complement strand
CAAGCAAAACTGGTGAGGAGAAGGGGGAACGACTTGGACGAATGATTCCTTGACGAAGCATTTCCTCACAGTGTTTCTCAATCTCGTTTTTTTGGAGATGAGGATACCGATATGGTCTAACTACCACGGGTGTTGAGCCAGGAAGCAAGAATATACGGTGATCACATGAACGAATAGGAGGTAGTCCCTTAGGTTCCTAAAACAAGTCAGCAAATTTTTCAAAAAGTTCCTCTAATCCTTCTGCTCGTGTCTCATTCAAGAGTTGTAATCTCGGTCTATGGTCAAGTTGGAGCCCCTATAAAGTGATTTGTCTTTTGTCCATTTTGAAACACAGTAAGTGTTGCAAAATCCCACCAAATAGGACCCAATGTCATCAACCATCGTACTCCTAAAATCACATCAAACCCAGATAGTGGAATGACATATAAATCAACAAGAAAAATTTCACCTGATACGTGTATAGTCTCTTTGCATGTGCCCATACTAGGGATCTTCTCTCCATTTGCAACTGCGACTTGTAACGCACATTGGGAATCCAGGGTTGCTCCCAGTTTTTGTGCTGCAATTTTACTAATGAAGTTATCGGTGCTACTGGAATCGATTAATACTGTGATAGGGCAACCTTTGATGTCAGCTATTAACTGCATAGTTCGGGAATGTTGGAGACCGATGAGGGCATGTAGTGAGATGGCTGGTTCCCCAACTGCTGTACTCTCCATCTCGTTTTCGTCTCCATCTTCTAATTCAGGCCAGAACAATTTTTACATTGGTGACCGAATGTGTATGGTTCATCACAATTATAACAAAGTCGTTTTGCCCTCCGATCAGCCAATTCAGCTCTAGGTAGTTTTTGGACAAAAGGAGTGGATACACTTCCGCCACTCAAAGCTGGTACAGCTGTCCCACCTGAACCTGTAGTTGGTTTGGTTTCAGCTTGAGTTGGTGCAGCAAGTCTGGAGTTGTTCCAGAAGTTGCGTTGGTTGCTACTGACTCTTCTTAGTTGCTGTTTCTTCTCAAAGGCTCTTGCCAAATTCAGGGCAGTAATCAAATTGGGTGGGTTCTGCATCTCTACATCCAAACGGATCACCTCAGATAACCCTGCAGTAAAGAAATCGACCTGTTGATCTGTACGAACTGAATCAGCAAGGGCTAGCAAGCTCTGAAACCGCTTCTGATATTCTTCCACTGTTCTTGACTGCTTCAAGTTAATCAATTCTCCAAGAGGATTACCTTTTAGCAGTGGCCCAAATCTCAGGTTGCAGTATTCTTTAAAGGAATTCCAGCTCTGATTTGTTTCCTCTTGTTCTAACTTGTAAAACCACAATTGTGCCTCCCCCATCATATGAAACGCTGCGAGGCTGACCTTCTCTGTTTCGGATGTCTTTTGATTGAGAAAAAATTGCTCACAGCGATGGAGCCAGATTAGGGGGTCTTTTGAACCATCATACGTTGGAAAACCCAATTTGGCATACCTTGGGACAACTCCTCCAGTTTGTCGCTGCTCTGTTCTTTCTTCCGACCCCGAAGCAATATTTGTATGTGAAGAACCGCTACTGATTCCGATCTTTGTTCCTTTACCATTGGTTCTTCCCATAACTGACATGAATTCTTTCAGTTGCCGAGTTAAATCTTGAATCTGCGCCTCCATTTGAGCAACTCTTGCTGCATTCTGTTCAGATGTCTCATGAATAAGGGCTCGCAATTCATTGGAATCCCCCATGTTAGGCTCTGATACCAATTTGTTATATTCGTGAGTCAAGGATCGAGTCACGGGGTGATGAACTATGAGGTCTCTTTTAGAACCTGTGATCTTTCCCTTGTTACGATTCTTTCCTCTTGATGAACCTATGATGACAGAAAAAGAAGGACTCGTCAGAGGAAGCCCTAGACCTCAAGACTCATTAGAAAGAGAGAGTCTCAACCTCACGGAATAATTGAGATAATTTTGCTTGTCTTATTTCATAATTTTCAGGCTGTTATATAGGCTTACATGACATAACAAAATTCCAAAATAAGTTCCTACTTTATAGGAAATAAAGCAATCCTAATACAAAGAAATTACTAATACTTAAGGAAATTAGTTACAGAAACCAATCCCTTAATTTGTGGATAGAGATAGCAACTGAAATAAATAAAAGAATCTGAATCCCAAGAATTCTGCTGCAAATCAAATCTCTCTAATATTTCTGGTCTTATGCCTATGTCTGCGATAGTGCTGGCCCACAAAGGCATCCACAACAGTTTCAAAGAGCTTTTTTCTGAACCTTCCACCAATTGGCTGACCAAGGTTTCAAAGTTTTTCTACTGGCTCTCTTGACAGAAAGATGTTATAGATAGCTGTTCCTTTTCATAATATGCGCACCGCGTTACTGCTGGACTTCATGGAAGTGCAGCAAAGGGGACTTGTGAGCAAGTATAAGATGCCATATTTTTGTTTAAGTTTGTTGGGTTTGATGGTCGATGCTACAGCTAATCTGTGTAAGCATATAAATTTTGCCGAAACTAGTAAAACTGGTACATTCTTTATGCTGGCTAATGGTGCAATTATAGCTGATCGAATAACTTCAGTTAAATGCAAGGATTTCCTCCAAAGAGAGATAACATGCAAATTTACTAACATTTGCAGTCAAGTAGTCCAAGTGGGTTATTATGCACATATTAGTAGTCTAACTACATTTCAGCTTCTGAAGGCAACAATGCTCAAAACTTATCAACAAAGAATAACCATTTGAGCTTCTGAAGGCAATAATCCTTGAAACTTATCAACAGAGAATAACCATCCGGACAAACTCTTTTACTTTTGTAGTTAGTCCTATATCTGGCTTCTAATCTGTAGACCTAATTTTTGTTCCTCATCAAGATGAGTGTATGTATCCTGGTTCTGGTGCTTCAATATCATTGTGATCCTGTAGCATATCATTTTGTGGATTGGGTTGTTAGGCCTCAGATTATGATTCAGACAAATGCTTACCAACCACAAACGGAGTTGAAGTACAGTTTGTGGTTGTTTAAGAAAGGTTTGCTTTTTTGCTAATCTTTGTTCACTGTAATTTTTAGCACTCATGGAGGAATATGCATTAGAATCGTAATTTACTTTAATGCTCTTGTTCGCATTAATTGTGAAACTTTAGGTATGCTTTCTTCTTCCTGTATTTTGTAATGGGCATGAGCATACACATATCAATAAACAAAAGGTACACAAGCGACTCCCTATCAGTTACCTGGTTGAGTATATTGTGGCATCAATATTGCTATCCTAGACATGTTTAGACATAATTACATTTCATATAAAAGGATTTCAGTCATACACGCCAAGGATCATCAAAGTTTAAATTCGTAGTGGATTCACATATCCAGAAATTGCACTCTCAATGATATTTAATTTTACAGGATAGTCATTCCTTTAATAAGGATCTTCATAGTGGTGAAGAATCTGTAAGAGAGTCCAATGTATGCAAAACTGAAAAGGATGAGGATTGTCATCCACAGTGTGTGCTTAACACGGATGCATCATTGCCTCTACTCCAGTATAAGAGGAGAAAATTTGGCAATGATACAGGGTCTAATCGCTCAAATGCTTCAAAGGATTCAATAATGACATTGCAGGATCTTGGGTCGTCTTCAACTGCTACAGCAGCAGCAGCTGCAGCAATGATTGCAACAACTGCAGCAACAAGAACAGCAATATCTGCATTGTTGGAATTTTCTCTAATGGAATCAGTTGAGCCCAAAGCTCCTCAGATGACTCCTAGACCTAAAATTTGTCCTGCTACGCTTAATTCAACAGTGCCTCCTGGCTGCATGAAATTTATTGAGGATTTGCAGAATCAAATCCACAAGATTTCTGTTGAGAAAGAGTCAATGCGGGTTGAAATGTTGAGTGCTCAAGCAATGATAAGCATTCTTCAGTCTCATAGTGATCTTCTGAGCAAGGAAAATTGGGAGTTGAAAAGAACCATCCAAGATTCGGCTGACAGAAAATGAGGAATGGAGGAGCATGTGCAGATATTATCTTCAGACCTTATACAGACGTTTTCACCTGTCAGTCGAATTGACTGAGGACGAAATCATCATTAGGATAGTATAGTTTGTTGTTTGGAAGTCTAATCTAAACTTTGTATTTTGTTATTTTGTAGTTGGCAAGTTAGACTGCAGCATTGTAAGCTGAAACCTTACATATATATGCACACACAGGCCATGCCAACTGTTGAAAGTTATGTTAAATGTTCCAATTCTGGGCATTTGCATGCATGCCTTTGGAAATTGTACAACTCGTTTGACGTAGGTGATGCCATTTTACGGTGAATTCAACTTCATCTGAAACTACCAGTGTCTTATTCCTTTTTGTTCTTCCATTTATACGTCTGTTGAGGGAATGAAACTTTTGTTTACAAATTAAGTGAACAGTGGACTATTAAGAGTAGCAGGGTATTCTACATTATGCATCTTAAGTATGTCTTAAATAACTCATAATAAAGTTTTAAGACATGAATACGTTTTTAGAAAAGTAATGTCGAATACATGAAGTATAAACAACACATATGAATCAATGTTGCTAACAATCATGACAACTTAACTCAATTTTAAATTTGATTTAAATTAATTAGAAACTAAATACGTCATGTCCCGACCTAGTTATACCTATAAATAAAGTTGCAATTCTTTGAAGTGATGATGAGATCTTGAATCCATCATTTAACGGGTTGAAAATTTAGTGAGTTTTTCAATATTTGAGTTCTAGGCGATGACTTATCTCGATGATAGAAAGTTGTGAGAGTTAATTCTTTTGAACTCAAAAGATAAAATTAATAAAAGACAATGATGTAAAAATCAGACCAGACCAAACAGGTCGGTTCGACCAAGTTATACATGAAGTAGTTTCCGGTTGAATTTTACTTTTGACTTATGTAAGTGAAAATCGGTCAGTTAAATAATAAATCCGCAGATTTCCTCATTTCTCTTAACCGTGAAGAACCAGCAATAAGGATTTCAACATAGGCTTTACTGGCGACTTGACGGTTCTTCTGTGTATGACAATCAACTGGCTGGATCTTGATTGGAAGAAAAGTGCCTGATCGGTGTTAAATAAAGAAAATAACCCACACTGTGACATCCAACTTTCACACTTACCATCCAACTTTCACACTCACCACGTAGCTTTATTCCTCATATTTCTAAGGGTAGCTTCGACAATGGCAATGGAGGTTGGAGATTGAAAGAGAAACGAGAAGGAGAGGAACTGTTGAGGCAATAACATTCTGGACCATGTAGTTACAGAGACTGAGAGAGTATACAGAAGACAGATGAGAGAAGATAGAGAAGAGAAAAAGAAGATGAGCTGAGGCTTTTAGTATTCTAATTACTTTAAATTACATTAATTTAGAATATTAATATATTATAACTACAAGATAGTGGAAAAATTGCATTAATTGAGAATATTAATATATTTTTTTGAATAAAAAGAATATGCAATATTCTTTACTACTTTTGGTTTGCATAATGTTACTGTTTTGAAGAATAGTAATATGTTATAACTACAAGATAGCGACAGAATCTCTTATTTTTCCACCTAAATGTTACATTCACGGGAAAATTAATAAAACATGAGGAATTTCGTTTAGTTTTAAGTTTTAGCTTTCCGGTTTTCATATACTAGTACACTACAAAGAGAAGAGATTATATTTGAAATAAATAGTAAAATTTTAAAATAAGATGAAGATGTAAATTTTAATTTTTTATGATATTAAATATATTAGTATTTTATTGATCAAAATTCAAAACAAAACACAAAATTAATTTAAAATTTAAAAACTTATATTTAAAGAATCACATTAAAAATTATTAATTAGTAATTTAGTATCGATAATTAATTTTATTTAACATAATTAAAAGTGTGTTAAGGAGTGCCATTTAAACATTAAAGAAGTATATTTAAAAAGTAACACTAAAAAACTTATTAGTTAGTAATTTAGTTAGAGAAGTAATTCTGTTTAGGATAATTTAAGAATATATTAAAGAGTGTTATTTAAAATTTGAAGAAGTACGTTTAAAGAAGACAATAAAAAATTATTAATTGGTAATTTAGTATAATTTCGTTTAGAATAATTTAATAGTGTGTTGAGAAGTAATGTTTAAATTTTAAAGAAGTATGTTAAGAAAAGGACACTGAAATTTAAACATGCTTCAACTTTTTGAGTTATTTTTTATATTTATTTAATCTTTCTAAAGATTTCAATTTATGTTTCCTATTTGAATTGATTTCCTTTAATGTTTTCAACTCTTTTCCAACCTTCTTTTCTATTTCTTCTATATTTTTTAATTTATTGTGTCGAGATCACAAGTTAATTATCCTGTTTATTGTTAATTTTGTTGTTGGTTGTGGTAATTGAAGTCAAATATTATATTAGATATAAAAGACACAAGAATCAAGAAGCCAAAGTTAAAGGATATTTTTGTTTTCATATTTTTATTTTATCTTTTCGTTTCATCTTTCTTCTTTGGTTCGTTATGTTATGACTTATTTGTGTTTTAATTATTGTTGTGACTTATTTTATACAAAACTAACAAAATTATTTTTCTCATATTTTCATGTTAAAATTATAATGAAAAATATGGGATTATCAGAAAAAGATTTAATGAACTTAGCATTCTCTACTTGTGGTAAGTTTGATCTAGCATGGAATTATTTTTTTCTTCTTAAGCATCTAATAGGAATATCCAATATACTTGCATGTTTTGCGATAGAATATTTAAAGGAGGAGGAATTTATAGAATGAAAGAATATCTTTGTAATATCCTGTTTTCACGTACTAAAGGTTAGGACCCTAGACAACCGTATATGAGAAATAAGGAAATACGTTTCATACTCATGCATGACATTATCATACACACACGTGAATATTGATTTTTATACATATTGCAAATACTTTATATGCACTCAATTGATATTTTTCAGGGTATGAATGATTTAAAATGGATATGATGTGAAATGTGAATTTTATGTCTTAAAAAATTGTTGATGAATTATAATTGGTGATTTAGAATTTATTTGTTATAATTGAGAGAATTATGAAATTATGAGTATTTTTGGACTAGGAAAAATGTTAAGTGGCAAGATAAATTGATTCATGGTAGTAAAAATAAGTAACAAATGGCAATAGAAATAATTGAGACATGGCTTTAGGATTTAATGACAAGTGTCATAGAAAATTGCGTGACAAATGGACTGAAAATTTAGAGATAAATGGACAAGTTATTCAAAGACCAATTAGGGATCATAATAAGGTGACATGTGGCAAGTGATAAGTGTCACAACACTTGCCACTCACCACACTCACCACTCATCACTCACGACTTTCTCATTTGAAAAGACCAAATCTTTATTGTCTTTTAATTGCTTCTACAAGCTTTCTTCTTTATATTATTCATTTTCTTCTCTCGTGATCATCTCACTCTTACCCTCATCATGTTGATTTTTTCCAAACTCCTACACTTGCCACTCCAAGACCGTTGTTATCTTCTTCATCTTATTAATAGAAAACCTAATCTTTCTTGCTTGAAAGATGATGATCGTGTAATGCATGGAGAGTTAGGTTAACACACGATCTTGAGTTCTTATCACCATCTTTCATCTTATCACTACAACAACTTGTTGTCTTCTTCATGTTGATGAAGACGCAGCATATTCTACCTTAAATTTGTGAAGATCACGTATGCTTGGAGCTAGGGTTACTTGATGATTTGAAAAGTTTGGAGCTAAAACAGGTAAGTATATTGATGATCTTTATGGGTTATTTTAAATGAAACATATTTGATGATAGTTTAGAGATGGAATGATCATGATATTGGAGTTGAATATATGCTAAAACGTGAATGAAGAAATGGGTATATGCGTGTCCTGTTTTTGTGTATATGATGAGTAATAATTTATGAATTGTTATAAGGATAGTTTGAGATTGATTGATTTAGTGAAAATGAAATATGATGAGTGAAAAAATTTTGATGAATGAATGGATAAATATGTTCTGTTTTTGGGTGTATAAAAATATGAGTTATAAGTTGTTATGAAGATGAAATAGATGGGGATTTAAGGTATAATGAAGTTGAAATTTATGCTTAGGAAAGGTGTTTGTGTAATGTTCTCGAAATAGGAAGAACTAAGATTTATGAATGATAAAGAATGGTGATGCTATGTTCTATTTTCGTATGATTGATGAAACCTAGGTTATGAGTTGTCTTATGAATAGTATTGAGATGGAATTAAGGTGAGAATGAAGAGGAAATGCAGTAGAAAATGATGAACTATGTATAAGGTATTGGATATAGTATGGAGAAGCTAGGAATGCATGTATGATAGGATAAAGTAAATGATAATAAATCAGTTGAGTAGTTTTTGTGACGTTTAATGTAACCAATATAGTAGTTAGATTGAAATGAAAAAAGGTTGCATAAAAGAGCATAAGTTCAGGAAAACTTAAAGGGTAAATGATGTTTTTATGCACGTGGAATTTGTGGAAAAATGAAGGAAGAAAGGCAAAGCACAATCATGACATAGTCGCCATGATCGTGGTCTAGTTACTTGGGTTCTATCATGATCGTGGTAGAGTCCCCACGACCGTGGCCTGTTGCACAAGCTTCTGTCACGATTTATGGAAAGGTTCACCACGATCGTGGGCTAGTATAAAGAGTGAAATGTTGTTTTTTAATTGATGTTTAAAACAACTAATGATAAGGTACTGTACTATGATGCATTTAGGCTTGAATAAGGCTTGAAATGAACCTAGTTTGAGGTTGAATAAGTGATTAAAATTTTGATATGTTTAAGTGGATAATTGAGGTATAAACCTCAGTGTAAACTAGACATATCGAAGTGATAGTGTTTGAATGATCATAGTGTATGAGTAAGGATATATAAACCCGGGAATGTCATTGAGCATGCATTATACATAACACCTATACATATGTGTAGAATTGAATACTTATGTGAATGATTGAGCAATTTAGTAATGTGTAAATGTGTGTATTGTATGGTATAGAAGCGCAAATAGAATGATAGCATCCAGACATTGCCGGGACTTCAAAGCAACAACTATCTGGAGCTTACTATGAGTAACCTAGATGTTTCTCATTAGTAATGATTGTAATTGCTTAATTTTCAATTATTGAACTAATACTTGTGTGAATGTGATAATTCCGAACATTAAGGGTCCGAGGAGTTCGATAATTGGGAATGTATTGGAAGTGTTATGATTGTATGTGAATATCTGAAAGAAATAAGTTTACTCAATAAATATGTTGAATGTCGGACTTAGGTCCGATGAAAATGTAAAAAGTGAATGTGTATATTGAATGAAAGTGATTGATTGCATATATGTGATTTGATGCATTTCATTACATGATATGCATGATCAGATAAAGGAAGTTGTGACTGGAGTGGCCAGTGAAAAAGAGCTTAAAGCTCAACAATGTATATAAAGAGCCACAAGCTCACTAGTAAAATGAGCCCGATATCTATAACAGATACGAGACAGTTATTAATGAGCTCGGCGTCTACAACGAATACCGGACAGTTAAAAAAGCATTCGGTCACAACAAAGTAACAATGAAAATAGAGTCACATGTGCATTGCATATATAATTTGATATGTATGAAAATGATTAAATTGAGTTGTTTGAATTGTTCTGAACTAAAATGTGAAATGATATGCAATAATTGATTATATGATTTGTCTGTCAATTGAAATGTGAATTGTCATTGTGTTTAATATGAGTGAGCACATTGATAGGGATAGATATAGGCATATAGACATGATATATAGTGAGAGATTCGGATAGTAATCCAGATTATTTTTTATTATAGCTCATCTACTATAGGTGATCAAGTTGGAGAATCAGCTGACCTAGAGTCTGTAGGAGCCAATAGAGAGTCTCCCGTACCTCGATTTGATTAAATGCCTCTGAGAATCCCAAAGAGGAGAAAAAGGAGATATGATAAACTCAGAAAGCAGAGGGTTGTGAACTTTATGAAAGTACAGACCCTGCTAAGGCAGAAGGATGGCTAGAAAGGACTGAAAGGATATTCGATTAGATGGACTGTGAGTCAGACGAGAAGTTTAAGTACACGGTTTTACTACTATAAGGTCCAGCTTACCAATGGTGGAAGACTGTTCCAGACAGTACCACCAGACCCTGTGGGTTAAAGTGGGAAGACTTCCTGAAAGTCTTCAACAAGAATTACATGCTAAAGATCTACTTAGATAGGAAAATAAAAGAGTTCCTAGATTTGAAACAAGGTAGTGTCACAATGGTTGGGAATAAAATACGATTCAATTAATTGATGGGATATGCTACTACATTGACTCCTACTGAAGAGGATAAGTATAGACGGTTTGAAGATGGGTTTAATATGGAGATAAGGACTAGGCTAGCTATTACAAATCTTAGCAGTTTTTTTTAGTTGAGTGCTACCTCGATCTGGATAGAATAGTTGTTAAAAGATGGGCAAGGAGAATACAAACAAGAGTTCAGATTGAAGAGACAAGGCGAGTCTCAAGTTGATTCTAGTAGAAGGTTCAACAAATGCCAAAATAGATATTTTCGATCACTGACTAGATTGAGACAATTGGGATTTAGACCGAGGGGTAGTTTTATACAAGTTGGCAGTGAAAAAGGTATAGTATCTGGGCATATGCCTAATTGTGAACACTGTGGTAAGAAGTATGGTGGTGAATGTTGGAAGTTATCGGGAGCTTGCCTTCGTTGTGACTCTTTTGAACATCAGATCAGGGACTATCCCACAGTTTTTGGGGCACAGTCTGGAATAAGAAGAGGAACAGTAATTGAGACAACTGGTCAGCAGAGCAGACCAGCGGGCCCAACAAGTGGTATCAGAGCTAAGATTATTCCTAGTATGCTCTGTAGTTACAGCATTGTCTAATCTTTCACTTCAGAAAAGAATTACTCTTGGGGTCTATGACGAGAGTAATATTCATACGTACGAGTACTATTCATTTGTACGGGGATCTATTCACATGGAGGTACTGTTCATACATATAGATACTATTTATCTGTACAACGAACGCACTGTTCATACGTATGGATACTATTAATCTATACGGGGGTACTATTCATTGCCGGAAAATTTTTTAGATTGACGAAGCTTGTTGAATACCGATCTAAATGGAGGCAAGGACAAGCAAGATGGTCAACCTAAATGGCACAAATTACCACATA
>JANZXP010058029.1:0-11231 GCA_027576715.1 Erythroxylum flavicans | reverse complement strand
CCCCCCCCCCCCCCCCCCCCCTTTTTTTAACAAAAATACATAAAAAATGTAAAGCACATAATCCTAAAGTCCCTTGAAGAAATTCAAACCTGATAGAGTCAACACATTTTGTAAAGATATCTGCCAATTGTTTTTTAGTAGACATATAAGAAAGAGTGCTTATTTGTTCTCCATAAGCTCTAGGATAAAATGATACTTCAAGTCGATGTGTTTTGTTCTCAAATGTTGAACCAAATTCTTCAAGATGTTTATTGCACTCTTGTTATCACACAGGATTGTCAACGCATTCTGATCAATTCCATAATCCATTATTATCACACAGGATTTTCAACGCATTCTGATCAATTCCATAATCCACTAACATATGTTTCATCCAAAGAAGTTGCGAACAACAATTACTTGTAGCAATATATTCCACTTCTATGATTGGCAATGAAATTGAATTTTGCTTTTTACTGTACCACAAAATCAAATTGTTACCCAAGAAGAAACAACCCCCTGAAGTGCTTTTCTAATCATCTAAGTTTCCAGCCCAATTCGCATCACTATACACGACTAGATAGGAAGTAATATCACATTAATATCAAATCCCAAATTCAAAAGTACCATTGACATACCTGATAATCCTCTATATCGCTGTTAAATGTGTCTCTTTTGGGTTGATAACGAGCACATACTCCAACACTATAACTAATATCTAGTCTACTTGCGATTAAATATAGTAGACTACCAATAATGCTCTCATATAAGTTGACATCAATGCTTTTGCCATTTTCATCTTTGTTTAGCTTTGTAGACTTATAAGAGTTCTAGCATATTGCGCATTCTCAAGTCCAAAATTCTTCACTAAATTCTTTCCATATTTAGTTTGCAATACAAAGATACCGTCCTTCAATTATTTAATTTGCAAACCCAAAAAGAAGTTCAATTCACCTACCATGCTCATCTCAAATTCATGTGTCATCAACTCCACAAATTCATCCACCTTCTTTGGATGAGTGGAACTAAACATAATATCATCAACGTAAATTTGAGCAATCATTAAACTTGATCTGAATTTTTTAAGGAATAAAGTTTTGTCAACACTACGTCATTCGTAGCCTTACTTCATGATATATTGAGTTAGACTCATACCAAGTTTTCGGAGCTTGTTTAAGACCGTACAGAGCCTTCTTTAGCTTGAAAATATTATTAGCATGGGCTGAATCAATAAATCCTTTTGACTGCTCTATGTATACCTCTTCTTGTATAAACTTATTCAAGAATGCACTTTTCACATCCACTTGATAGAACTTGAAGCCTTTCACACACGTTATACCCAACAGTAGTCTAATCGACTCAAGTCTTGCCATTAGTGTAAAGGTTTCGTTAAAATCTATTCCTTCATTATGAGAATAACCTTAAGCTACTAATCTTTCTTTATTTCTAGTCACATTACCTTTTTCATCAGTTTTATTATGAAACATCCATTTTGTTCCGATCACATTTACATCATATGGACTTGGCACCGATTCCAAAACATCATTGCTGGCAAATTGAGTCAATTCTTCTTGTATATGTACTATCCATAACTCATCTTGTAAAGGTTCTTTAACATTTTTTGACTCGAATGAAGAGATGTAACACAAAAGTCCTACAAGTTTTCAATAATCTACTATTTTTCTTTCCTTTGTTTTTCTTTTCTTACTGACGTCTTCAATTACGTTCTCAACCGGATGACTTCTTCTGATCTGTGAAGGAGGATCCCTGTTTAGATCATTTTTTCTTGAATTTTCATTATTTAAAGGAATTATTTCCGCATCAAGAATCTTGGTAGTTTCATTGTCCGAAGCAACTGATAGTTCTTCAGTTTGGACAGTTTCTTTACTAGCAGCAACTAACTACAAATCTGGGCAGTTTTTGATTCTTGTATTGTTGCTTGTTTGAGCTGGTTTATAAGGCTGGTTCTGTAAATTCTCTTTTGCCACTTTACCATTTAACTGATACACATCATTTATCACAACATTTATGGACTCTATCACTTTTTTGGTTCTTTGGTTGAACACTCAATATGTTTTACTATAGATTGAGTATTCAAGAAAATTTCCTTCATCATTTTTAATTTCAAATTTTCCAATTTTTTCACGATATCTAAAAATGTAGCACTTACTGCCAAATACATGAAAGTAGCCTTTATGTAGTTTCCTTCCCTTCCAAAGTTCATAAGACGTCTTGTTTAAGATACTTCTAAGATGAACTCTGTTACATGTCGTATTCACAGCTTCAGCCCAAAACCGCATTAATATTTTTCTTCATTCAACACAAATCTGGCCATTTTTTGAAGGGTGTTGATTCTTCCTCTCTGCAACTCCATTTTTATGTGGAGTTTTAAGTGCTGAAAATTCTTTTATAATGCCATATTTCTTATAGAAATCGTTGAAGCTTGCATTCTCAAATTCAATTCCATGATCTAATCAGATTCTCAACACTGTCATATTTTTTAAATTCATGACCTGCACTCATAGACTTTTAAAAGCATTAAAAACATCTAATTTTTCTTTCAAGAATGATACCCACGTATATCTAAAATAATCATCAACACAAGTTAAAAAATATCTCATTCCACCAATACTATCATATTGTGTTGGACCAACCAAGTCCATGTGAATTAATTCTAATATACGTGAGGATGTAACATGTCTAAACTTTTTATGTGGCATTCTCTTTTATTTACCCATTTGACATACACTATATATCGTCTTATCCTCTTTGTTTATTGTGGGCAAACCTCTCACAGCTTCAAATTTCTTCAACTTGCTAATAAGCTCATAGTTGACGTGCCCAAGCTTTTGATGCCATAGATCTACATTATCATCATATAAAGCTGATTTATAAGTAGTTGTGACTAGCAACATATAGCAATTGTCTACCGATCGTTTGCCATTCACAAGGCATTCTCTTTGTTCGGTTAACACCCTGCACTTATCACTTGTAAATTTAACCAATAAACAATCATCACAAAGTTAGCTTATACTCACCAATTTGGCTTTTAGTCCCATCAACATGAAGCACATTTTTTAGGTGTGGCAGTCCATCCACGCATAGTGTCCCTCTTTCAATAACCGAAACCTTCTTTCCATCACCAAAAGTCACATGCCCATCCACACAACTTTGATAATCAATCAAGTAACTCCTTTCTCTTGTCATATGATGTGAATATCCGCTATCAAAATACCAACCATTATATGAAGTAGCCTTTATGGATTTAAAAACTACAAAAGCTTGCAATTGACCCTTTTGAACCCAAGTGTGCTTTGGTACCATTGGTTGCTACTGGAAATTTAATGAGGAATGTATGGATTTTTAGTTTTGAGTCCTTTGTAACATCATTCATAACAACTTATAGCATCTTGGCCTTATGTGCCCGATAACCCCAAAAAAATGATATGTAGGTATGAACTTCCGATTCTTCTTTAAGATTTCTCCTTGGACAAATTTGGTTGTACCATTACTCTCTTCATTCGACTTAGAACATTAACCTTTATAGCCAATACCTTAGAGATTTCCTTTAACCTTATCGATTTTCAGCAACTTTTCTAATTTTTCGGTACCTCTATTTAACATTCTTATCCTTTTTTTGTACTGATCAACTTTAACTTTGTCTTTTTAGATCTTAAATGTTCTTTATGGGAGAGTTTTCCTTCTTTATCTTTTCATTTTTCTTACATGTTTGCACCCACTTGCATACATTAACTTATAGGCTTTGTAAATATCCTCACTTTTATTTTCTGAATCACTGTCATGATTTGAAATTAAACTTTAAAATGATTCATCTACGTTTTTCCTAAAATTTTAGACTAATTTTTCCATAATTTTATCATCAATTTCTTCCTCCTTAGTTACTATTAGGCAAGTAATTAGACTTTTGCTATATAAAGCAATCAACGCAGCATTACTCACAAATTCTTCTTAACTACCAGACTCACTTTCGGAATCATTCTCACTCCAAGTGCTAGTATAGGACTTCCCTTTTCTCTTCTTCAAAGTGTTAGCACATTCTGCTTGCACATGTCTGAAGCCTTAACATTTATGACATTGATTTTCTTCACTTTTTTTCACCCTTTTGAGTTTTTGCTTGTTGTTTGAAATTGCTATTTGACGAGTTCCCACCATTTTGCCTAAATTCAAGTATATCCTTCTTCACTTTTTTTAGCCACTTACTAAAATTTATTGTCAATAACAACATATCCTCATGCCAACCCTTTTCTTTTCTATCGTTTATCCCTTAACAAGTTCATCTGAAAATTGGTAAGAATCTTAATTACCTTATCCAATGACAATTCATTGATATCATAAGCTTCTTCGATGGCTGCAATTTTTGGTATGAATCTCGGAGGTAATGATCTTAATGTGTTCTTAATAAGTTTTAAGTTAAAATACTTCTTCTCGAGTAGATTTGCTTGGTTTGCAATATCACGCAGTCTCTCATTGAAGTCTTCAGTAGTTTCACTCTCATCCATCTTGAGCTATTCAAATCTCATAACCAACATATGAAGTTTTGAGGCTATTACAAATTTCAATCTTATATATAATTTACAAAGTATCCCACGGTTCTTTCGTCGATTCACAGGCTGATATCATTAAAAAACAACCTTCATCAATGATACTAAAGATGGCTTGCATGGCTTGAGAATTTCTAAATGCTCTCTCTTCTTCAGCTCTTATCCATTCAGATGTATCTTTTAGTATCACTTCTCCCTTATCATCAGTTATCACTGGATGTGTCCAACCATGTAACACTGAGTTCCACACTTTTGTTCCCTGTGCCTAAAAGAATACTCTCATCTGTAATTTCCACACAGGATAACTAGAATTATCTAACAACGGTGGCCTAGTTATTGATGCTCCTTCTCTTGTAGTCATATTTGCAAAACACATATCTGTACCAACTTGTTGTACCAAGTTTTGATTCAGTGACCCACTCTGATACTAATTGAAAAGTCTGAAGGACGTAGTTTTGTATAAACTATGAATCAGTGACAACAGATAAAAACTTTATGATAAGTACAAAAAAACTAAATAAAAAACGAAATTAGCAAATCAACACTTGAGAATTGGTAACGCAATTTGGCATACTTTGCCTACATCTACTGGGCTCTCACCCGGCTTAATCACTTTCACTACCAATAATAGTTTTATATAAGGCTTCACTGAGCCAACTGACTCAACCTTTGATACTATCTCTCATCCTCATTACCCGTGAAAGTAAATCACACCCAATAATACGACCAAATAGTGCTAACCTCAACATAAGATTTTCTCAACAATATTTAATGATAACGATATAAAATAAAGAACTCAAGTGATTAAACAATAACCAACATAGACAAATACACTTGAGATAAGAAAAAACTTCCCTAATAATTTCAGCTTCTTCAACGAAAGATTGAAAAGTTATTCATTAAGAATGCTACTGGAGTATTTCGATATTGTCACCGAACCATCACATATAGATCAGTGAACAAATCACCAATAAACTTAAATATTTCTTCATTGAAATTCTACAAACAACGGAGCTACAAAACTCATACTGCCTACTAAAATTTTACATACACCGCCACCACTATTGACAGCCACTAAAAACACACCTAATTAACACCCAATTAGCCCAATAATAAACACACCACTGATCATAAGTGACAACTTCAATAATCACGAAAACTTGTTAAATTTTTGCACCCTACAAATCACAACCAACAACCACAAATTAACATACCTAAAAATAATTAACATCCACCAAATATTCTCGCAAAACACAAGATAAAACCAACTGCCAAATTGCCCTCAGTAGTCGTTTAAAATAGAAGAAAAATGCAGCTACCAAAATCACACCAAATCAATAATTTCTCAACCCACAAAAATCACGTAACTCTTGACCAAAAATTCAAAACCACATCAGAACCATATCCCATAAAATCAACTGCAAAATATTATCCAAGATAGCCTTAAGATTGCAGCCTCTAAGTCATACAAAAACTGTCGTTGATTCGCATAAAAAATGACAATACTTTAGCGCCAGCTTATGTAAATTATAGCCACAGTCTAGCTACAATAAACCAATCAAATCCTCTAAAGAATATGCTACCTTAGGTAACCATTATCCATAAAATGGATTATCCATACCTTATCAAACTTATTTTGAAAGAGTCTCACATAAATCCAACTAAGTCCAATTATCAAATAATGTCCAAAATTAAATAATAAAATATCATAACATATATCTTAACAGAGTGTTTACATACAATTATGACTTATTTAACCTAGGTATGTATGTCTATATATATATATATATATATAGTTTATGTAAATTATAGCCCCAGTCTAGCTGCAATAAACCAACAAATCTCCAAAGAATATGCTACTACATATATATATAGCTTATGTAAATTATAGCCCCAGTCTAGCTGCAATAAACCAACCAAATCTCCAAAGAATATGCTACCTTAGATAGCCATTATCCACAAATAGACTATCCATACCTTATCAAATTTATTTTGAAAGAGTCTTACATAAATCCAACTAAGTCCAATTATCAAATAATGTCCAAAATTAAATAATAAGATATCATAACATATATCTTAACAGAGTGTTTACATACAATTATGACTCATATATATATATATATATATATATATGTTAATGTGTGTCATATGAAAAAGAGAGAAGAGTGAATACAAAAACAAAAATAGAGAAAAGTTGTTTTATGTTATGTTCTGTAAGCTGAGATATGGTTGTGTTAGTTTTGGTTTGATAAATCAATTATAGAAGTGAGTTTTGTGGTTATTTAAATCCTTTTTACATCTATATCAGAGCTGCTAAGCTTCCTGGTATTGCTCCTATATATTTTGCTGCAACTTGTCTCCACTGCGAGAAATAGTAATAGAGGGAGAAGCTTGGTCAGTGAGGTGTCACAAACTGAGGCAAAGAAGAACGCCCTAAACAAAACTAAAGGAAAAACCAGCTAAAGAAGCCAACTCAGGTGGAGTCGCTAACAATGGAAATGACCTTCTACTACTGAGCCTTGATCAATATCGACAGTGTTCACCCTGTTTGTTTCGCAACTGTGCTGTTTGAGTCTATTATTTACCCTATTTGCCTCCCAACTATCCTAACTAAATTACCTCTTCTAGTATTATATTTTCTGAATCTTGGCATAGACTTGACATCTCCCAGGTAATAACAATTCTATTTCCATTAGTTTTTTTTTCTTACTGTGATACAGAAATCGAGAATCGGAAGCATTAGAGACAGACTTTTTTCTAGAAAATTATATCTTTCTCTATCCTTTCTTTCACTTGATTTCTCAAGATAGAATATTCATGAGATCCCACAGTTTGTAGAAAGTGTTGCACCCTCGTCAAGTTTATATGTAAAGGTTGAGCTATGTACCTCGAAAGAATTGGTTAAGTAACCACCCATTTGAACAAATTACTCTTTGTAAACCTTCATTTACAAAGTTCATTTTAAAGAGATTAGTTCTCTTTTAAGCAACCCACTTGACTCTTGACAAGACAATAATAATTTAGTCCACTTATTGAGCTAGAAGATCCTGATGGTTGCAATTACACAGTATGTTATGTGTTCCATCTTCAAATTTGATGGGAAGAATAATTTTCAAGCGTGGATGGTTCAAATGCGATTTTTATAAAACTTTGGATGCTTCGGAGATTGTTGAGAAAGGAGTTCCTGAACCTATAGATATTGAATATTTGACAGAGGCGTAAAGGTGAGATTTAACTCGTGCTCACAACAAAGATGATCAGGCTACCCACCATATTTTTCAGTGTTGGTTTGTCTATGTTTCAAAATTTTAGTAATGAAAAGTCATCAAAAGAGGCTTGGGACATTTTATTTCAATCCTACCAAGGTGCCAAACCAGTTTAGAAGATGCGACTGCAAACATACAGAAGATAATTTGAGTTACTTTAATAAGAAAAAATAAGAAGATTGTTGATTATTTTATGCGCACTTAGAAACCTGTCAACAAAATGAGGGCCAATGAATAAACAATTTTTTTATGTTCAAATCATGGAGAAAATTCTTCATACTTTGACAGAGCGATTTGATGTTATAGTTGCTATTAAGGGGGCGAAGGATTAGAGGACTGTGATAGTTGATGGTCTGCAAGGGGCATTGGAAGCACATGAACAGAAGTTATATAAGAGATCCATATTGATTGTTGAGCATGCACTAAAAGCTCAAGCAAATGTAAAAAAGGAAAATGATGAGTCAACAATCAAAGTCGAATCTAGTCAGAGAAGAGGCAGGAATTTCAGGTCTGGTCAGAGACGGGGTGAAAGAGTAATATTAATCAAAATTGTGATACATCTATTGTTCAATGTTTCAAGTGCAAAAAGTATGGCCATTATCAATTAGATTGCAAGTCTCATATTCATTGCAATAATTGCAAGAAGTTTGGTCATTTTAGTAGAGATTGTCATTTAAGGAGCAAAAAAATAAAGATTGTCATGCGAAAGTTACTAGGAATGGTGGTGATAACATAGAAACTTTTTTGGTTGCCAATTCTGATAGTGGAGGCGAATATAACAGTCAGTGGTTGTTGAATACAGGGTGTAGTAATCATCTTAGTGGAAATAAAACTTTGTTTTCTGACTTTGATGATTTGTTTCACAAATCAATGAAACTTAGAGATAATCAGTATATTCCAGTTTATAGGAAAGGCATTATTGGAATCAAATTGAAGAATAATACCTTTAATTATATTTTGGAAGTATTTTACTCTTCGAATGTTAGCCAAAATCTTTTGAGTGTGGGCAATTGGTAGAGAATGATTATGACTTGCACTTCAACAAGCATGGATGCATTAGTTATGATGCAGAACACCAAAGGATAGCAAAGGTACACATGTCAAGAAATCATTTGTTCCCTTTGTAAATTAATTATAAGGGATCTTTTTGCCATGTTTCTTTAATTGGTGATGATAATTGGCTATGACATGTGTGACTTAGGCATTTAAATTTTGGAAGTCTTGATTCTCTGTCTAAAAAGAAATGGGTATTTGGCCTACCAGCTATTAATGCTCCTAAAAAAATCTGTAAGGCTTGTGTTTTAGGGAAGAAGCACAGGGAAGCTTTTCCCAAAGGTAAGTCCTGGAGAGCAAGTAGACCACTTGAACTTGTTCATTCATATTTATGCTGTGTGGAGTTTCCTTCCAATGGTGGTAGCAATTATTTTATTACTTTTATTGATGACTATAGTAGAAAGTCCTGAGTTTATTTTTTGAAGCACAAATCTAAAACATTTGATACTTTTGTGGCTTATATTGAAAAAGAAGTGACTGTACTTTTAAAGTTTTGAGAACTGATAGGTTACTGAATATACTGTTTATGATGATTTCCTCCGAAAACATGGCATTAAGCATAAGTTAAATGCTAGATACACTCTTCAACAAAACGGGGTGGTAGAAAAAAAATAGAACTGTTATGGATATAATGAGGTGCATGTTGCATAGTAAAAATATGCCTAAAAGTTTTTGGATAGATGCAGTTGCTTGTGCTGTATATGTTTTGAACTGGTGTCTTACTAGGAGTGCTCGTGAAAAAACTCCACAGGAAGCTTGGACTGGTAAAAAGCCCAATATTGGGCTTCTCAAGGTGTTTAGTTATATTGCTTATGCCCATGTGCCTGATAAGTTGAGGAAGAAGCTAAATGACAAAGCAGAAATTTGTATTTTCATTGGCTACATTCATGAGTCGAAAGGGAACAAGTTGTACAATCTAGAGACTAAGAAAGTTATTGTTAGCAGGGATATCACTTTTTATGAAGATGGTATTTGGGATTTGTCAAATGAAGAAAAAAGTTCACTACCAAGTCCTCTAGTTGTGGTTAGAAGAATTGATGATGATCTTGTGATGGAATCAATTCTTGTAGAGACTTCTAGTCGTCCACAGAGATAACAATGCATGCCTACTTATCTGCAGGATTATGTTGTTGGCACTGCGTGTGATTCTTTTAATGATAGTGATGATACTGTTCACTATGCCTTGTTTGCATATTGTGATCCTTTGTCATTTGAGGATGCTTCTCATAATAATCGTTAGGTGAAAGCCATGGATGATGAGATTCATGCTATTGAATAGAATAGTCCTTAAGAGCTCAATACACTCCCAAGGAAAAGAAACCAATTGGTGTTAAATGGGTGCACAAGACTTGATAACTTGCATTTTATGCATGTTAATTGTTTGTGTTTTGTGTTCTTTTGGTAGGCGTTCGTGATATTTTTCTTGTGTTTTTATGGTAATTCATGTCTTTGTATGTTCTAGGTGATGAAATACAAAGTGATGCAATTTGGAGTGAATTTGGCTAATCTGGAACTGGACAGAATTTCAACATGACCATGTTGAAGGTGACACAGTGCTGACAGATTACTACCTGCGAATTTTGACTTGATTACCTTAGGATTTGGGCCTCAATTGCACAACCCTTTTTGTGCTGGATTAAGTCAAGATGTCTTGTAGCTGTTGAAGCCTTATTTTGATTTTTAATTGGGCCCCACTTATTTATTAAAAAATCTAGACCATTATGGAGGGGCCCACTTCATTTATTGACAAAAAGAAGACCTAGACTTACAATCTAGGGGGACGTTTTTAGAAAGGGCAGAAACAAGAAGGAAAAAGAGACGTGTTTTACAAGAAACTAAAAGAATAGAAAAAGAAGAGTAACGGCGGCAATAGAAGACAAGGAAGAAAAGAGGTGACGACAGCAACTTTGAGATTGGAGACAAATCGATTTTCACACGCAGCTAGGGATTTAAGAGGGGACGACAGCAGCTTTTAGGGGAGCAACGTTATTTTGACAGAAACTTGGAGATTAAGAAGAGGCGGCAACTTCTAGGAAGAAGAATTTTCACAATCAGTTTTATCTTTTAATATAGTTATGCGTGGCTAACTTTTAATCTAGACAAAGTACCTTACGTTTGATTTATGTAGTTCGTGAGACTCCTTTGATTTAATTGTTTTCTTTTATTTCTCATGTTTATTTAATCTCTGTGCTTTAATTGATTTATTATTGTCGGGTTTGTTGATTAATTAGGCCTGTTAATTGATTGACTTGGTAATAAATTGCCGAATAGATTAGTTAATCCGTGATTGCTGCCTATCGAAGTGGCGAATTAATTTCAATTAAGAAATTAATGAGATTAAATAATTTAGTCTAAATAGATTGCGGCTTTT
>JANZXP010058018.1:0-11231 GCA_027576715.1 Erythroxylum flavicans | reverse complement strand
TCGAATCTAGTATACGGTTATCTTTCGATGTAAAACATATTGATACAACTTTCTTATTATATGATTTATATAAAATATATTTAACTTTTGATGAAATATATGCTTCTTCCTGTATTGTTAAAAACATATTTAATAAAAGATCTTTAATAATGGACAAATCAGTTTTATTATGGCATAAAAGACTAGGTCACATCTATAGAGAAAAAGTTGAAAGATTAATAAGAAAACATTCTTCCAAATTTTGATTTTGATGATCTCGAGGCATATATTGATTATAGTAGAAGTAAATTGACTAAAATAAATAAAAAGAGTTTAACTCACAATTTTAATTTGCAAAGAGATTATTCATCTTGATTTATACGAACCTCATTCATCTAGTATCTATAATTTAAGATATGTTCTAACCTTTAATAATGATTATTGTCATTATGGATATGTGCTTTTGATTCAAGATCTTTAAGACTAAAATTAAGAACTAATTGACAATATCTATTAAGATTTTCAAGCCTAAAAATGAAGATGATTATGGAAAATATGGGATTTTCAAACAAGGAAAAGGTATGACTACCAAATACTTAAAAAATTATGGAGTAGTAGCTCAATTGACTATGTTAGGTAGTCTTGAATAAAATGGTGTGACCAAAAGGTGAAATTGTACATTGAAGGATATGATGAGGAGCATACTGAGCAGGATTAACTTTCTACCTTCGAGTGAGGCTATTAAGACTACTTTGTACGTTTTTAATAAATTCCCAAGAAAATTAGTACATAAAACACCTTTTTGAGTTTTGAAAGATGACAACCTAGTCTCACTCATCTTAATATTTAGCTTTATCCAGCTGAGGTAAGTATGCATAGTCCTAATTAAAATAAACTACACTCTCTTTCTACTCCTTATTATTTCATAGGGTATCTAAACTATTTAAAAGGCTACAGATTTTACTGTATAGAAGAAATACCTAAAAATATATAATTACATATAGCTAAGTTTTTGGAATATAATGTCTACGAGGAGATTAATCCTTCTCACATTTTAGATCATAACAGAGGTAATACTACTATAGTTTCATATCCTTCACTCATTCATTTATGGTTAGTGGATTCTAAATGTAGTGCCATTTTAATATAAGAATAAAAACCAATATGTATAAAAAAAGATTCTCATGGACTAAGAGTAAGTCAAAAAGATCCACTAGGGTGAGGAAGCCTATTGTATCATCTAATTATTTAGTCTAAATAGGTGAGAATGATTATAATAGTAAAAAAGTTACTAATCCAATTACTTTTTCAAATTTTGTAGTCCTTATACAAATTTATAGTAAGATGCAATGAAAGATAAAATGCAATCCATAAACTATAATCATATATAAGAACTTGTTGATTTACCTTAAAATAGTAAACATGTTGGTTGTAAATTCTTATAAGACCAAGAATGACTCCCAAGGTAAGATTGAGTGGTTTAAATCCATATTGCTTGCTAAAGGTATCACTCAGAGAGAAGTAATATAATTTATGTCACTTCCTCTCCTGTATCTCCTAAGATGCATTTAGAGTGATTATGATATTAATAGCTTATTATGATATGTAGCTACATTATATCAATATTAAAATCACTTCTTTAATGGGAACCTTTATGAGGAAGCCTATACTGTGTAACCTAAAGGGTTTTAGGAAGATAACAATAGTTATCTAGTTTACAAATTAAGGAAATCATTATTTAAACTAAAATAAGCTTATGAACAATGGTTATTGAAATTTGATATGGTAATATTTGACTTTGTAAAAAATAAAGTTGAAAGATATTTGTATCACAAGATCAGAGGAAGTAAGATCATTTTTCTACCAATATATGTAAATAAAGTTTTATTTTCGTTAAATAACTCAGCTATATTGCATAAACTTAAGTATTTATTTGTCCAAGAATTTTGACATGAAGGATCTTGGTAAAGCATCTTTCATCCTTGGTATTTAGATTCATCAGTACAAATCCCATCACTTATTAGGTCTCTTTTAAAGAGCTTTTATTAAGCGTGTGTTACAAATTTTTTTGTTTAATATGAAAAATTATAAATTTTATGTAACATCGATCTCCTATAGAAAGATATTGTCTTTAACATGATTTTAAAAAAATGAAATGAAATGAAAAATAGACCATAAAGAATGTTCCTTATTTTAGTGCAATTGATAATCTAATATATGCTTAAGTTTATACTAGACATTATATTCATTATTAGATTCTTAGTAAACATTTATCCAACCTCAGTATACAACATTAAAATGTAGTTAAATGAGTTTTAATAAATATCTTCAAGAAACAAAGGATTATATGTTGACATAAAAGAAGGTTGAGAAATTAGATATGATTAGGTATAAAAATTCTTACTGTGTTATATATTGAAATAACTAAAAGTGCAAATCAGGTTATCTCTTTACATTGGCAAATGGTGCTTGTACCTATTTCTTTGGCACCTCAAATGAAATAGAAACTTTATCAAGTAACCGTAAAGTCATCCTTCTTTAATGGCTATCTTAAAGAAGTTTATGTTGAACAACCATTGAGGTATGTGATCAAAGGACATGAAGAAAAGCTTTGAGATTAAAGAAATCTTTGTACTTACTGAATTAAGTGCCAACCGTATGAAATAGCCACATTGACAAATATTTTCATGAGAACAGGTTTGGTCATTACCTTAATGAATATGTTATTTATATCAAAATTCATAATTATGGAGACATTTGGTTTATTTTTCCTCATATGGATTATCTTATTTTTACTAGTAACAACTTATGCTTCTTTGAAGAATTTATGAACGCTATGTTGCTTGAACTTGAAATAATTGACATAAGGATTATATCGTATTACTTGGGTTTAGAAGAGAGGAAAATGGAGGAAGAAATATTCATTTTTCAAGAAGGTTATGTAAAGGAGGTCTTGAAAAAGTTCAAGCATGTTTAACTGTAATTACATAAACATAGGTATATGTTGGAGCTTATAATAGTATAAGCAATTAAGATCAAATAAATCGGAGAATATTAAGAAGAAAATTAAATAGATGAAATAAGATTTTAAGTGGGAAACCAGAGTGCCAGGAGAAAAACCCATAAGACGATGAGGAGCAAATTTTGCAATGAAAATAATAAAGAGAGTACAAATCCCTTAATTAGTTAATGGGGATGAAGAGCAAAATAATTGCACTTACAAATCCTCTCTTTAAAGTTTCATGAGCCTAAAAAGTCTCTCTTAAAGTTGTTGTATAGAAAAACGTATTGATTTATAACAATTGTATCTCAGAATAAACTAGTATAGAATAACCAACTTAGGTGTGGCCCATATAGAATTTGAGGCACTAATCTAACAATCTCCACCTTGGCTCAAATTTGATAATACTCCTCATTGTAATATAAGCCCTGAAGGACAATCAAGTGCTATAGACCCCCACTAAGTCCAAACAATGTTTAAACTTAACGATAGGAAGTGGCTTCGTAAGCATATCTATAGTATTCTCTAACGTGTGAACTTTATTCACAACAATTTCACCTTCGTTGATCGTATATCTGATATAGTGATACTTGACACTAATGTAAGATGAATAGTGCTTTGACTATCTGAATACACAACAATAGTGCGTTATGCAACACCAAGTTCAAGAACAAAACCACGTAACCATGCAGCCTCCTTCACACTTTCTGTAGCTACAACATATACTGCCTCTGTAGTAGATAAAGCAAAAATGGGTTGCAGCGATGCCTTGCAATCAATAGCACAAGAACTCAGAGTAAAGATGTAGCTGGAGAGAGACATTTGCCGATCGAGCTCACCACTATAGCCAGAATCAATGAACCCAACAACATCATTAGATGTAACTTTGTTTCTATCAAACACTAAGCCCAAATCAAAAGTTCCCTTCAAATAATGAAGGATCCACTGACAACACTCCAATGATCCTTACTAGGATTATGTATATACCTACTTACTATGCTAACGACATATGCTAGATCAAGTCTAGTGAAAATAATGACATATATGAGACTGTCAACTGCACTAGAATACGGATGACATATGTTCAATCTCTTCCTTTGTTTTTGGGAAAAGTTTAGAAGATAATTTGAAGTGAGCAGTTAAAGGAGTAGAAACTAGTTTGCAAGTCCCCATATTAAAGCTGTCAAGAACATTTTCAATGTACTTCTTTTGAGATAAGTACAATTTACCAACCTGTCGATCCCTATGAATGTTCATGCCCAAAATCTTCTTTATTGCATTAAGATCCTTCATCTTAAACTCGCTACTAAGTTGAGATTTCAACTTGTTGATCAACGACTTATACTTAGAAGTTATTAGCATATCATCATAACAACAAGTAAACAAAGGAACCATTTTCAAACTGACTAAAATACACACAATTATCATGTTTGCTCCTTGTGTAGCCTTACCCAATCATGAAGGAGTCAAATCTTTTATACCACTGCCAGGGAGCTTGTTTAAGGCCTTATAGTGATCTTTTTAAACAATAAACATAGCGCTTCTTACCTAAAACAACAAAACCCTGGGGTTGCTTCATGTAGATTTCTTCTTCTAGCTTGCTATGAAGAAAAGTTTTTTTAACATCAAGTTGTTCTAACTCCAGATTGAACAGAGCAACGAAAGCAAAAAGAACTCAAATGGAGGTGTGACAAATGACATGAGAGAATACTTCAATAAAATCAATGCCTTCCTTTTGATCACAAACTCGAATAGCTAGTCGTGCTTTCCATATTGCATCTTCAACGTCAGGTATACCATCTTTCCATTTATGCAGCCACTTACAAGTCAATGCACAAAGACCTTTAGGAAGCTCAACTAAGTCCCAAGTTTCATTCTTATAGAGACTCTCTATCTCTTCATTCATTGCTATGAGCCACTATGAAGAATTAAGATAGGAAATAGCCCCAGAGTAAGAGGAAGGTTCAATACCTTCAAGAATTTCTTCTACAACTGCTAGATCATAAGCAAACATATTGTCATCTTCTTCAATGAGTCTAGCAAGTTTTTGAATTTCCCTCCTTGGTCTATTGCTAGTAATAAAATAATCATCACGCTATGGAATTTTCCTCCTTGGTCTATCGCTAGTAATAGAATAATCACCATGCTATGGCTGGATAGGACTAATGGTACCTTGATCACATTCATTGATAAGTATAAATTGCATCATGTTTTAAGGTACAGTTTGATATGTGTTCAGCTATTAATTCAATCATTTAGTATGTGTTTAGGTTAGAATTATGTTAGTTTGTTAATTATTTATGTTTTAAGTTTTTTATGGGTTAGTATAATTCTTTAAGCTTAAATGTTATGTTTTGAGGTACCTTGATGTGTTTGCTAGTGTTTTAAGGTCAACATCGAAGAATGGAGAAGTTTTAGAGACATTCAGGCATATTAGGCCATGATTATGATAGAAGCATCAGATTTGGCCCAAAATCGTGACAGAAGCCTAAGAAATGGCCTACTATAGTGGCCTGTGTTGGGAAAACGCGTACACACTCCAGAATGCTATGTTTTGAGGGATTTTTTAGACCCTAAAAAACCTAAGGTTATCGAAAACACAAGAGGATATTTAAAGAACAATAAAAGAGGCAGAGGGGGAGCTTTTGCATTAGCCACCTTAAGAAACCTTAGAGAGAAATCATCCAGAGATAGAGGAAGAGAAGAAGGAAGAGAGGAGAGGAGAAGAAGCTGACTTGATGTACTTCCCAGATTAGGAGGTTTCCGAACGTCGCTGCCTCCCATCATCCATTTAGAATATATTTCCTATTTATTTTCAATTTTATTATTGTATAGAATTGGATTGAACAGTTGATGATAGGATCTAGAATGTTGAGGATGTTCTAAACTCACCTTCGAAATTTTATTATTGAATTAATGATAATCTGATTGTTATATGTTTATTGGATTTTGTTATGGTTGATTCTGTGATTACATAATTCGATAATAAACTGAGAGGGTGAATCAAATGAAAAAAAGATCAAATTAGACTAATGAGAGTTAAGTGATTAATAGATACAATAATTGAATCAGATTGATCATTTGTGCAAAGAGAGATCTTGCATAGGTTTCTAATAGTTTATTAGAGAACTTCATAACTAATTAGAGTTTTGGATAGGTTGTGAATTGAGGGATTGCAAATTTCGTAATATGTATGATTTGGGGCTAATGGTTATAACTCGATAGAGAGTAATCACTAGGATAGTCCAGAACCGACAATCTAATAATTCATAATCAGTTAGGTTAACATTAAGGATAGGTAAGACTCCCTTTCTCTTAATTGGTAATTTCTTTCGGTTGATTATTAGGTGTGTTGCAAATTACTTAGCAATCAGTATTTTTGTGTTTGATTCTTAAATTGGTTTATTGAATTAAATTCTCATATTAGTTTCGTGCAACTTGACTATTATTGTTTATGGCCTTAGAATTTAGGATTAGATTAACTCCCTCTTTGTGGGATCAATACCTTTGGTACTATACTAACGAATTGTGCACTTAGGGATTATCGAGGGCTAATAACTAAAAATTACACATAAACAAACCTATGTTTTTGGCACCGTTGTCAGGGAGATGATTAGTTTAGTTCTTTAATCTAAGGCGTTTTAGTTAGTTTTTAGTTTAGTTCTTTCTTTCTCTCTATTACTGAATCCATGCTCTTACATGAACATAAGAGTTACAAGAAGTTCGAATTGTGCAACAGAAAACTTTGCGTTAGATATCACTTGATTAGAACGATCAATTAGGAAAGCTAGGTACAAAGAAGAAGAAGAAATTGGAAAAGTGATAACGGCCAAGGAATTTCAGCAATATTTGGATCATAAAGCAAACCAAGGTTGTCAACAAAGAACTCTTATAGATTTCATGAGACCAGGTTTCAATGCAGCTAACCAAGGAGTAGCTAGGCCACCTGTACAAGCAACCTCTTTTGAAATTAAAACAACCTCCTAAATATGCCTCAACAGAATGTGCAATTTTATGGATTAACGAATGAAGATCCCAATGCACATATAGTAAAATTCATTGAAATTTGTGATACCTTTCGGTACCATCAGATGTAGGAGGATACGGTAAGAATTAGGCTTTTCCTTTTTACCCTAAGAGATAGAGTAAAGGCCTGGTACTACTTCTTTAACCTAATTAATGTCACCACTTAGGATCAATTAGTTTGTGCCTTTTTAGATAAGTATTTTCCCCTTACTAAGACCAATAAGATTATCAAAAAGATTATAAACTTCCTGCAAAGTGACAGGGAATTGATCTATAAAGTGTGGAAATGATACAAGGATTTGCAATGAAAATTCCAACACTACAACTTACCTAAAGAGTTCTTGTTCCAAACATTTTATAATGGAGTAACCCTATATACGAAAGGCATGATTGATGCAGCTTCAGGAGGATCACTGATGAGAAAGATGATAGATGAAGCAGAAGAACTGATAGAGGAGATGATGAGTAATAGCTACATATGGACAAAAGAGTATAGTAGAAAAACCACTACCTTACGAGAACAAAAAGGAGTTGTAGCTGTTAATCAAATGACAGAGATGCAGGTTAAAATTGACAACTTAACCTGATAGCTCAACAACATAAAGACTTCATCCTCAACTTCTATAAAAGTTGTGCAACTAAAGTGTGAACTCTATAAATAAATGGACTATGATACGGTGGACTGCTTCTTGATGAAGGATAACAATCTAGAGCAAGTTAATCATATGGAAGCTCAATATAGTCGAGGAGGGGGAAATAATCCCTAGTCTAACACATACAACCTTGGGTGGAAGAATCACCCCAACTTCTTATGGAAGAACAATGTTGAAGGACAGTTTAGACCCCCAGGACAACCAAGTATCTAACAAGATAAAACAAGCTTAATGGAATCCAAGTTGGATAGGATTTTAGATAAAATTGGAGGTATAAAGGATGCATATAAGATCTTAAAAGCAAGTTTAAGTAAGTCACTAGGAACCATACCTCTTCAATACACAATCTAGAGGTCCAAGTAGGTCAACTAGCATAGGCAATTTCAACTCAAAATGTAGGAAACCTTCCAAGTAATACTAAATCTAACATAAAAGAACAGATCATGGCCATTATTCAGACCCAGGACAAGAAATTCGAATGCACGAAAGAAGATGGAGACAATGGAGAAGGACAAGCAAATATGGAATTCCTTCCAAGTGAGCTTATAATTAATCCAATCGAGGAACCTCAACCTGAATTTCCATATTCTATTCTAGCTTAGTAAAAGTCAATTTTGAGTAAAGAGATGATGAAGTCTAAGGAGGTTGAACTAAACAATGTTGAGGACATAATGAAACATCTACAAACGAGGCTTACACTAAGGGAATTAATTAAGAAAAAGGTTAAAGAGCACATATGTAGCACCCCACTCTCGTAAGACACGTACCCAACATCTTGAGTGATATCTGATACGTACCCCATCGGGTGGCATGCTAGAACAATCAGTCAATCAAATTCAATACAATAATTTCTTTTTCTTTTAAAACAATGCGCGCATATTGCGAAAAATCAATAAATAAATCAGGCCCACTTTTAGTCATAAACATTTTCAAACACAATGTCACAACCATTACATTACGAAATCATTTACATACACATTGTAAAATACTTACGAATATATATTTTGATACAAAATACAGAAATAATAATGCAGACGTGAACTAATCCCAACCTCTATCTCTTACTTGGGTGCAGTGGCTATACTCCCATTAGCCTAATGAGGTAACTCTTCGGAGCCTGAAAAAATATTGCAAATTTTGGGTAAGTTTTCTGAACTCAATGAGTGACCACCCTTGATGGCTCACTCAATCATAAACACATATAGTTCACATATCTTCACATAATTTACATCACTTCATTTAACATATAGGATCACATTCAGGGCATTCAAATTAGTCATTTCAATCATTTAAATTCACATATCACTTATAATGCAATGTGCATGAGACTCACTTTCATTTATTACTTTGTTGTGACTGAGTGCTTATAACTGTCCTGTATCCATTGTAGATACCGGGTTCATTGATAACTATCTTGTATCTGTTGGAGATATTGGGCTCATTTTACATAGTGAGCCTTTGGCTTTTTTTTCATAATCTAAGCTTTAAGCTCTGTTTCACAAACTGAGCTTTAAGCTCTTTTCCACATTCTAAGCTTCATGTTCTTTTGCAGTGGCTACTCCGGTCACAACGTCCTTTATGTTTCATGCATTCATGTAATGGAATGCATCACATTCACATAATTTTAGTCTATCACTTACTTTCGGATTCACATTCAATTTCATATTCCTTATACGGTCCGACATTCAAAATAAAAGTTGAGAAACACTTTTTCAATCATATGCATATTCACTTGTTTCTTCAGAGCTAGGTTCAACATTTAATAATCAAATTAGATATCACATATTTCATCAAATTCACATATAAGGAGCACTTCAATATTCTCACATTTATCAAACTCCTCGAGCATTCAATGTCCAAAATTCAGAACAATCACATTCCCATGGAAAAATCATTCAATATATAATACAAACAGAACAATCAATAACTAAAAACATCTAGGTCAACTCACAATATGCTCTAAATTAGCATTTGCTTCTAAGATCTGGAAACATTTGGATGCAAAATTTTATCCTGCACATCAATATTATGCAATACACACATTGCACATACATTAATAATTGCACAATCTTAAGTATTCATTTATATACAACTATGTATATGGACTATGTACAATGCATGCTCAATGAAAATCTTGGGTATATTATCAAATTTCACATTTCATCCACATTCTTTTTTTATAACTCAATTACTCGTCATTTCATTTTTAGCATTATTGCTCTTCACAGTATCCAACTCTCATTTCTTCTTATAACATTTCCAAAATTCCAAACTTTCATGTTAAATTTCCATGATCACTCTAACTAGAAAAATGCAGTAATTTGGCAACACTTTCTTCTAGAAAATTGTTCTGCTATCTCTTAAGTTTCTAATGACACCTAAATCATTCAATTTGGTTTAGTAATCCAAAAGTTATACTCCAAATAATTCAGACTATTCTTAAACTGAACAGTATTCTGTACCCATATTCAATTTAGATTCTAGAATTCTAGAGACAGAATTAAAAGTCCATTTCTTCATACAAATTGTAGTTCTATGTCTCTATTTTATTGTAAATTAATAATCACTCCATTCTAAAAACTATAGAAAATTTTATGATCAAAATACCTGAGAATGTTTTAACTATGCAGGAAAGATAGCCGCGACAAACTTTTCCTGAGAGGAATCCTCGTAAAATCTTGCAAGCTGGCCATGACGAACCAAGGAGTTTGCCACGGTGAACTTTTCCCATGAGAAATCTTGCAAGTTGGCCACAGCGAACCAAAGAGTTGGCCGTGGTGAACTTTCACAGAAAGTAGTAAACATAACTCCTTTTCTGGCTTTTCCTACTCTATTTTTTTAGGTCAGTATTTTATGACCATTATAACTTAGAAAATGAGGTTTTTTGGCAATACCTTCTTCTAAAAAATTGTTCATGTATTTCTTAAGTTTCTAAATAATCTAAGTTCATAAAATTTGGTTTCTTATTCTGAAATTTATACATAATTTACTACATACAGTTCCCAAACAGAGACATAATCTGAAACTCAATTTCAAGACAATTTTCAAAACTTTTAGGGATATAATTCAAACTTGATTTCTGCATGAAAATTGTAGTAATTCATCTCTAGTTTAATATAAATCAACAATCATATGATTTGTATATCCATAGATCAAGATATGTCTAAATTTCAGATGTAAATTTAGTAGAAACACTACATTTAACATATTTCTAGCACCCCTCATCATCATTTTCATCCTAATTCATCTCTTTTGCTTAGTCTATCATTTCTAAATTATATCCACATCATTTCCTCTTTATTTATACCCCAATTATAGTTCAATATCATCTATACACAATTCAAAATCCATGCTGGATCATATACACAAAAAACAAAACATATCATATACACATTCATGATAATAGCCTTTCTATCTAAAAAATCATATCAACAACAACAACTTATCAATTATCAATAAATCATCACTCTTCCAACCCCATTTTTATGATCATGTTAGCTCTAACCCATCATCAATACAAAACAAGGCAAAAACTCATTCATTCATTTATCACATTTTCATACACTTTCATA
>JANZXP010057977.1:0-11233 GCA_027576715.1 Erythroxylum flavicans | reverse complement strand
GGCAATTTTTCCCCTTTCTAATAGGGACTATTGCCATTGACACACATCTTAGCTGTGGCAATTACTGCCCTTAGTGGGAGGCCCATTGGGAACCTTTAATGGGAAACACAACACATTGGCTCGTCTTCAATGGGCAAAACAACACATTGACATGGTCGCGAGGCAATTTCATTTGGCAAAACAGCCCGTTGTCACGTTCATTAGGCACCTTCGGTGGGAATCACAGCTTGTTAGCACCTTTTTTGCGAGTAAATGACACATTGGCACCGTCACTAGGTGCCTTCAGTAGGCAAAACAGTCTTTGGGCAGCTTTGATGGGCAAAATAGTCAGTGGGTAAAATAGTTTGTTGGGCACCTTCGGTGGGTAAAATAGTCTATTGGCACAAGTTCGATGGGCAAAACAACCCATAGGTAGAATTTTGATGGGCAACACAGCCCGTTGGCTTGGTGGCAAGTCACCTTTGGTGGGAAAAATAGTCTATAGGCTCCTTTCGAGGGCAAAACAACCTATTGGCAGAACTTTGATGGGAAAAATAGCCCGTTGGCACATTTGTTAGGCACCTTCGATGGGAAAAAACCATGTTGGGTAGTTTTGGTAGGAAACCCATTTGCATACCTTCAATAGGCAAAATAGCCCGTTAGCACACCTTTGGTGGGAAAATAGCCCGTTTGCACAATCGCTAGGCACCATTTATGGAAAAAAGCAACCCGTTGGCACACCTTTGGTGGACAAACCAACCTATTGGTAGTATTGCTATGCACCTTCAGTGGGCAAAATAGCCCGTTGGCATGGTTGCTAGGCACCATTTTGTTGGGCAAAATAGGCTCCTGGCAAGGTCGTTAGGCATCTTCAGTGGGAAAATCAACACATTGACACGATTGCTAGGCACCTTCGGTGTGGTCGCTAAGCACCTTCAGTGGGAAAAACAGCTAATAGGCACACATTTGGTTAGCAAAACAGCTCGTTGGTACCGTCGTTAGGCACCTTTAGCATGGAAAAACACTATGTTGGGCACTTTTTGTTGGAAAAATAGCCTATTGGCGCACTTTTAGTAGGTAAAGCAACCCATTTTGTGGGCAAAAAAGGTTGTTGGTACCCTTCGTGGGAAAAATAACCTATTGTCACACCTTTGGAAGGTAAACCAGCTCATCGACATACCTTTAGTGGGCAAAACAGCTCGTTGACATGGTCCCTAGGCACCTTTGGTGGGAAAAATAACCCGTTGGGCACCTTTGGTAGGAAACACAACCCGTTAGAGTACCTTTATTGGGCAAAGCAGCCCATTGGCACAATCGCCAGGCACCTTCAGTCAGAAAAACTGCCCGTTGGGCACCTTCATTTGGAAACATAGCCCGTTGGCTCTTCTTCGGTGGGAAAAACTGCATGTTGGCACGATCGCTAGGCACCTTCATTGGGTAAAACAACCTATTGACACATTTGCTAGGCAACAGTAGTTGGAAACACAACCCGTTGGCACACCTTCGATGAACGAAACAGTCGGTGCCATTTAGGCATCTTTGGTGGGAAACACAGCCCGTTGGCACACTTTCGATGAACAAAACAGCCAATGCACATTGGGCATCTTTGGTGGGAATCACAGCCTGTTGGCTCATCTTAAGTGGGAAAAACAACATATTGGCACAGTCGCTAGGCAACTTCAATAGACAAAATAGCCCGTTGGTATATTCTCTGGACACCTTCGATGGGAAAAACAGCCCTTTAGCATACCTTCAGTGGGAAAAAAAAGCATGTTGGCACTCCTTCACTGGGAAAAACAGTAAGTTGGTATAGTTGCTAGGTGCCTTCGATGGGTAAAATATCCTGTTGGCACACTCACTAGGTACCTTCGGTGGGAAAAACATCCTATTGGCACACCTCTGGTTGGCAACACTAAGCACCTTTGGTGGTCAAAATAGCTCGTTAGCATAGTTGCTAGGCAGCTTCGGTGGGGAAAATAGCCCAACGACATGTTCGTTAGGCTCCTTCGGTGGGAAAAACAGCCCATTAGCATACCTTTAGTTTGTAACACATCCTGTTGGCACAGTCGCTAGGTATAATTAAAGGGCAAAACAGTTCGTTGGGCACTTTCGGTGGAAAAACAGCCCATTGGCACACCTTTGTTGGGCAAAATCACTCGTTGGCATGACTGCTAGGTACCTTCGGTGGGAAAAACAACTTGTTTAGATCCTTCAGTAGAAACACAACCCTTTGGCACACCTTCGGTAGGAAACACAACTTGTTGGCACACCTTTGGTGGGAAAAACTACTCGTTGGCACAGTTGTTGGGCACCTTTAGTGGGAAAACAACTTGTTAGGCACGTTTGGTAGGGACACACAGCCTGTTGGCACACTTTATATGGGTGAAACAACACGTTGACACAGTCGCTAGACATCATTGATGGGAAAAATAGCCCATTGGCACACCTTTAGTTGGTTACATCCCCTGTTGACACGGTCGCCAGGGACCATTGGGGAACAAAACAATCTATTAGTCCCCTTCGATGGGAAAAATAGATTGTTGTTGCACTTTTGGTAGGTGAAACAGCTCGTTGGAACATCATTGGCTGGTAAAATAGATCGTTGGCACAGTCGCTAGGCACCTTCTGTGGGAAAAATGCCCGTTGGGCACCTTTGGTGGGAAACATAGCCTGTTGGCATACTTTAGGTGGACAAAACAGTACGTTGGCATGGTCGCCAGGCTCTATAGTATTTTGATTATAACTTGCATGATACTGAACCAAAATGCATGAATTCACTGTCATTAGAAACTGAAGACATGTAGGAATATTTAATTAGAATAGTGTGTTGCTTAAAAACCTCATTTCTAGATCATAATGGTCATGCCAAACTGACCCGAAAATCTGCCTTGAGAAAAAATTAGGAAAATTAAAGTTATAGCTTGAATTTTTGGTTTCAAGTTCATCTTCTTCTTTCAACCTATTTTACATGTCTTTAAGGCATGAATTTAAAGAAAAACAAAGAATGAAAGTTGTAGATATAGGTCTTAGCTTGACCTCTGTGAAAGTTGCTTGACAAAATAGTGAATAGAGCTTGAGTTATACTTTTTTTCTAATACTACCTGTGATAAACCCTAATATAGAAACCTTATATTATTTCCTTATTTTTGGGGACTTCAGAGCTCGAATTAGTCAAAGTATAAAACATGAAAAATGATTTTTGATGTCCTATTAATGCTTCTATAAAAAAGTTTGGCTAGAAGATATCTTGATAAGTTTTTATAGTTAATTGAAGTCATATCCTAAAATAATGGATTTGGATGAGACAAATCTGGAGATTTTGATTTATTTAAGGAATACATGAGTTCTTTTAATGCAAACATGATCTTAACAAGATGATAAATTTGTATAAGGTATGGAAGAATGAGAATTGAAGAACATAGGTTATTTATAAATGAGAATTGGGTGAATGTATAAGTATTTGTTGCTCGAAAATTTTGGTGAATGTATAGATTTAGCTTGCTAAAATTTTAGATATAAAGTACCATTGTGTGTGTTTTATAAGAAGCTTTTTTATCATGGAAATGTTCAACAATAAGTGTAGATATGAGTTGGTAATGATATAAAGATGTTTTCATAAATGTAATGTGATTCAAAGTATGTAAATGATGAATTGGGAATGATTGAATGAGAACTAGGAAATTATGGGAGTGTATAACCGTAGGAACGAGAGTGGTATATGTATGGGTGATCAATTGAAAGTGATCAAGTGTATTAAAGAAACATACCCGAGAATTTGTCATTGAACATGCATAATACATGATACATATATAAATGTACCTATTCATTTGAATGTGCAATGTAGTAATATGAAAATGTATGTGATTGCATATAAAAGAGCACGTTGAGTGACTGCTTCCAAACATTGTTGGGACTTCAAGGCAATAAACTAAAGGGTGCATTTGTGAGTAACCTAAGATGATCTCACCTTAATTGTTTGTTTAATTTTGAATGTAAATTGATATGTGATGTTGTGTATTGAATTTTGGACATAAAATATTCGATGAATAACACATTGGAAGTGTTTCTTAAATGTGAATGTGAATTAATATGTGATGTTGTGTACTGATTTTTGGACTTAAAATGTCTGAGCCATTTTATACATGAATAACACATTGGAATTGTTCCTTGAATGTGAATGTAATTGAATAAATGTGTTCTCAACTTATATGTTGAATGCCGGACCAAGTTTGATGATCAATGTGAATGAGAAAGTGAATGCAAATGTAATCAACTGAACATGATGATTGATTATGTTTGATGCATTTATTCCTGGAATGCATGAAATATAAAAGTAGTTGTGACCGGAGTCGTTAATGAAAAGAAGCTTAAAGCTCAGACATCTGTGGTAAGAGCCTATAGCTTAATTAGTATGGTAGAGCTCGGTATCCACATCAAATACGAGAAAGTATGATAGGGCCTAGGATCCATAACGAATATAAGATAGTGAAAAAGGCACTCAGTCACAATAACGTAATAAATGAAATTGAGTTTTATAAATATTGCATACACATATGAAATGAATAAATTGAGCAATTGAAATGTTTTGAGGACTTTTATAGTATGAAAGTTGTGAATGTTTATCGATGAATATATTCCGTATTATCACAATGAAATGATAAATTGTATTGATTTTGAATTGTGACAATTATGAACAAAGTGCTTTGTGATATTACGTGATGGTAATTAAGACGATGTGAATTATATCGTAACGTAAATTGTGTGTTGCATGACAAGAGTTAACCATCAAGGATGGTTACTCAATTAAGTTTGCAAAACTCAACCAAATTAGAAGAAATCTTGTACAACTTTTGAATAGAAGTTATGGCTCAAAGGTCAGTTAGCTGGGACTGATGGAATAGTTTTAATTTTGTTAACTCCTCTTGTATGTAGCTTATTTTGTAGACAGAAATGTGGTAAAGATGGATAATGGCTATAATGCTACATTGTAAATTAAAGTTCTGAAATGAAATGAGGAAATTTTGGATTTTTGACATTATTTTATTTATGGCTTTAATTATGATGCCATGAGATACATTGATAGTTAATAGGTTAGCACGCCACTTCTGTCGGGCATGTGCAAAAATATCTAAAGGGTGTACGTGTACGTGTCGGATGGAAGCAGGGTATTACATCAATGACTATGTCAACTGGTTGTTGTCTCACCGAAAGGTGCTCAGGGACTGTGTTAATGGGCAATTTTCTAATCGAAAGTGCCTAGTGACTATGTCAACAAGTTGTTTACCTCATTAAAGGTGCCCAATGATCATGCTAATTGGTTGTTTTAATCAATGAAGGGGCCCAGTAATTGTGCCAAAAGTTTGTTTTACTTATCAAAGGTGTCCAACCACCATGCCAACTGGTTGTTTTCTTATCGAAGCTACCTAATGACTATTGCAATGGGTCGTTTACTCATTTAAAGTGCCTAGGGATGATGAGAACGGGTTGTTTTGTTCATCAAAGGTGCCCAGTGACCTTGACAATAGGTTATTTACTATCTAAAACTGGCATGTGACTATGTCAATAGGTTGTTTTGCTAACCAAAGGTGCCTAGCGACCATGCCAATTGGTTGTTTTGCCCACCAATGATCTGCCAATGGGCTGTTGTCTCACCGAAGCTACTCAACGACCATGCCAATTGGTTATTTTGCTCACCTATGGTGCCCAGTGACCATGAAAATTAGTTATTTTCTCATCGATGCTGCATATGGACCGTTGCTATAGACTCTTTTTCACCAAAAGTTCCCAGCGAATATGTCAACGGGTTTTTTCCTCACCGAAGGTGCCAACAACCATGTCAACTATTTGTTTTGCCCATCAAAGATGTGCCCACGACATGCTTTCTCACTGAAGGCCAATAACTATGGCAGCGAGTTGTTTTGCCTGCCAAAGATGTGCCAATGAGTTTTTTCTCCCTGAAACTGTCCAATGACTGTGTCAACAGGTTATTTTGCTCTCTGAAAGTGCCCAACAACCATGTCAACTTGTTGTTATCTCACCGAAGGTACTCAAGACTATGTCAATGGGCAATTTTCTAATTAAAGGTGCCCAGTGACTATACCAAAGGGTTGTTTTCCTTATCGAAGGTGCCCAATGATTATGCCAATTGGTTGTTTTGTTCAATGAAGGTGCCCAACAACTATGCCAAAGGTTTGTTTTGCTCGCTGAAGGTGTCCAACCACCGTGCCAACTGGTTGTTTTCTCATTGAAGCTACCTAGTGACTGTTGCAATGGGTCGTTTACTCACTGAAAGTGCCTTGTTATGATGTTAATGGGTTGTTTTACTCACCAAAGGTGGCCAATGACTCTTACAATGGGTTATTTACTTAATGAAAGTGCCCAGTGATTGTGTCAACTAGTTGTTTTGCTCATCAAAGGTGCCCAGCAACTATGCCAACTGGTTGTTTTACCCACCAAACTATTTTCTCACCAAAGCTACTCAGTAACCATGCTAAGTGGTTGTTTTACTCACCTAAGGTACGACCATGCCAACTGGTTGTTTTCTCATCGACGCTACACAGTGACCATTGCAATGGCCTCTTTTTCACAAAAAGTGCCCAACAACTATGTCAATAGGTTTTTTTGCTCACTCAAGGTGCCCAACAGACATGCTAACTGGTTGTTTAAAGATGTTCCCAAGGACTGGTTTCTTACTGAACGTCAGTAACCAGGGTAGTGGGCTATTTCGCTCACCAAAAAATGTGCCAATGAGTTTTTTCTTACTGAAAGTGCCCAATGACTGTGTGAATGGTTTGTTTTGCTCACCAAAGGTGTCCAGCGACCATGTTGACTAGTTTTTTCTATCCAAAGGTGCCAAATGACTATGTCAACGAGTTGTTTTCCTCATAGAAGGTACCCAACAATCATATCAACTAGTTATTTTGGTCACCTAAGGTGCCCAGTAACTATGCCAAAGGGTTGTTTTAGTCACCAAAAGTGGCCAACGACCATATCAACTGGATGTTTTATCATCAAAACTGCACAGTGATCGTTATAATGGGTTGTTTTCTCACCAAAGTTACCCAACAACCATTACAATCGGTTGTTTACTCACTGAAAATGCAGTGACTGTGTCACCAGCATGCTTTGCTCCTTAAAGGTGCCCTGTGACCATGCTAATAGGTTCTTTTGCCCACCAAAGATTTGCTAATGGGCTGTTTTCTCATTGAAGCTAGTCAGTGAGCATGCCAACTAGTTGTTTTGCTCACCTAAGGTGCCTAGTGACCATGCCAACAAGTTATTTTACTCTCTGAAGCTGCTTAGGAACTTATTACAACTGGTTGTTTTCTCACAAAATCCTCCCAACAACTATTGCAATGAGACGTTTTCTTACTAAAAGTGCCCAGTGACTATGTCCACAGTTTGTTTTACTCATCGAAAATGGCCATTGACTATGCCAACTGATTTTTTTGCCCACCAAAAATGTGCCCACAGACTATTTTCTCACTGAAGGTGCCCATCAACCATGCCAGTGGGTTGGTTTGCCCACCAATGATGTGTAAAGTGCCTAGTGACTATGTCAACAAGTTGTTTCACTCACCAAAGGTTCTCGACAACCATGTCAACTATTTTTTCTCACAGAAGGTGCCCAGTGATCTTGCCAATGGGCAATTTTCTCATCTAAAGTGCTGAACGGCAGCGTCAACAAGTTGTTTTCCTCACAAAAGGTGCCTAATGATCATATCAACTGTTTCTTTTGCTCATTGAAGGTGCCAAATAACTATGCCAAAGGGTTGTTTTGGTCATCAAAGGTGGCCAATGCCCATGCCAACTGACTGTTTTCTCACCGAAGGTACCCAAGAACCATTACAATAGGCTGTTTACTTATCGAAAGTGCCCAGTGACTGTGTCACCGGGTTGTTTTTCTCATTAAAGGTGCACAGTAGCCATGCCAACTGGCTGTTTTTCCCACAAAAGATGTGCCCACATATTGTTTTCTCACTGAAGGTGCCCATCAACCATGACAACCACTTGTTTTGCCCACCATTAATTTGCCAATGGGTTATTTTCTCACTAAAAGTGCCCAACGACTATGTGAAAGGGTTATTTTGCTCACTGAAGGTGCACAACAACCCTTACAATGGGTTGTTTACTCATTGAAAGCGCCCAGCAACTATGCCAAAGGTTTGTTTTGCTCACCGAAGGTGCCCAATGACCATGCAAACTGGTTGTTTTACCTACCAAAGATTTGAGCAGGACTTGTTTCCTCATCGAAGGTGCCCAGCAACCATGGCAGCAGGTTGTTTTGCCCACCAAAGATGTGCCAACAGGTTGTTTTCTCACTTAAAGTGCCCAGTGACTGTGTAAACGAGTTGTTTCACTCATCGAAGGTGCCCTGCGACCATGTCAGCTATTTTCTTCTCACCAAAGGTGCCCAGTGATCTTCTCAATGGCCAATTTTCTCATCTCAGATGCTTAATGATAGCGATAATGGGCAATTTCTCATCGAAAATGCCCATCGACTGTGTCAATTGGTTGTTTTCCTCAACGAAGGTGCCCAGTGATCATGCCAACTTGTTGTTTTACTCAACAAAGGTGCCCAGTAACTATGTGAAAGGGTTGTGTTCCTCAATGAAGGTGCCCAATGACCATTTCAACTAGTTGTTTTCTCATTGAAGTTGCTAAGTGACCATTATAATGGGCTATTTTCTCACCAACGGTGCCCAGTGACCATTGCAGTGGGTTGTTTACTCACTGAAAGTGCCCAGTGACTGTGTGAATAGTTTGTTTAGCTTATCGAAGGTGTCTTATGACCATGCCAACTGGTTGTTTTACCGACCAAAGATGTGCCCACAAACTATTTTCTCCCCGAAGGTGCCCGGCAATCATGGCAACGGGTTGTTTTGCACACCAAAGATGTGTCAATGGGTTATTTTTTCACTAAAAGTGCCCAACGACTATGTGAATGGGTTGTTTTGCTCATCGAAGGTGCCGAGCGACCCTTATAATGGGTTGTTTACTCATCGAAAGTGCCCAGTGATGGTGTCAAAGCTTTGTGTTACTTACTGAATGTGCCCAACAACCATGCCAACTCATTGTTTTCTCACCGAAGTTGCACATCGATTGTTGCAATGGACTTTTTTCTCACCGAAAGTGCCCAGAGACTATATTAATGGGTTGTTTTGCTCTTTGAAAGTGCCCATTGACCGTGCAAACTAATTTTTTTCCCACCAAAGATGTGCCCACAGATTGTTTTCCTATTGAAGGTGCCCAGCAACCATGAAAGTAGGTTGTTTTGCCCACCAAAGATGTGCCAATGGGTTGTTTTCTCACTAAAAATGCCCAATTCGCCCACCGAAGGTGCGCAATGACCCTTACAATGGGTTGTTTACTCACCAAAAGTACTCAGTAACTATGCCAAAGTTTTGTTTTGCTCACCGAAGGTGCCCACTGACCATGTCAACTGGTTGTTTTGACCAAGAAAGATGTACCCACATCTTGTTTTCTCACCAAAGGTGCCCAGCAACTATGGCAGCTAGTTGTTTTACCCACCAAAGATATGTCAATGGATTGTTTTCTCACTAAAAGTGCCTAGCGACTGTGTGAACGAGTTGTTCGCTCACCGAAGGTGCCCCGCGACCATGTCAACTATTTTTTTCTCATCGAAGGTGCCCAGTGATCTTCTCAATGGCCAATTTTCTCATCTTAAGTGCCTAATGACCATATCAACAAGTTGTTTTCCTCACAGAAGGTACCCAACAATCATACCAACTACTTGTTTTGCTCACCTAAGGTGCCCAGTAACTAGGCCAAAGGGTTGTTTTGATCACCGAAGGTGGCCAATGCCTATGCCAACTAGTTGTTTTAGCATCGAAGCTACACAGTGACCGTTATAATGGGTTTTTTTCTCAACAAAGGTGCCCAACAACTGTTACAATGGGCTGTTTACTCACCAAAAGTTCCTGGCGACTGTGTCACTGGGTTGTTTTGCTCACTGAAGGTTCCTAGTGACAATGCCAACTAGTTGTTTTTCCCTCCGAAGATGTGACCACAGACTGTTTCTCACTGAAGATGCCCAGCAACCATGCTAGTGGGTTGTTTTGCCCACTAATGATGTACCAATGGGTTGTTTTCTCACTAAAAGTGCCCAACAACTGTGTGAATTGGTTCTTTTACTCACCAAAGGTACCCGGCAACCCTTACAATGAATTGTTTCCTCATTAAAAGTACCCAGTGATTGCGTTGATGGTTAGTTTTGCTCATTGAAGGTACCCAACGACCATGCCAACTGGTTGTTTTCCAGCAAAGATGTGCCTGTGCCCTGTTTTCTCACTGAAGGTGCCCAGCAATCATGGCAGCGGGTTGTTTTACACACCAAACACTACAAGTAAAATGCATTTTTGCGACGAAAATTTTCGACAAAAAATAAAATCATTAGCAAATACTTACAGATGGTTAAAGCATATTCCGTCGGTAACCTTACCGAAGGTAAATTTAATACCGTCGATAAATTTACCGACATTATATTATCTTACCATCGGTAAAGATACCGACGGTTTACTCTATGCCTGATCATCGATACCATTTAGCGATGTTTGTTTTGTTCCATCGGCATATTTACCAACGGTAACAAACTTACCATAGGTATATTTGATAAAAGCTTTACCGACGAATATGTGTTTCCGTTAGTAATTCCTTCTACCATTACCGATGAAAAACTAATGGACCATCGGTAACGGGTCATGTATTTACCGAAAAACGTTTCTTTCCCTCAGTAAATGAGTTACTTAATTTTTTTAAAATATATAATATATATTGTCATTATATTTAAATTATGGTTAATGCGTAATTTTAATGATTATAAATTTATAGTATACATTTAATTTGCTGAAATAGAAATTTTGATTAATGATTAAAATTTAAAATATCTTAATTGATAGTAAAAACATTACATTGTAAATAATAAGTATTTGTAATATAAACTGAATGACCAAAAGTACACTATTGATATGGAGATGGCAGATGCTCTGGTTGGCCTTTACGCTTCAACTCATCCACCTCTTGACGGAGATGAGAGATGAACTACATCGACTGTTGTTGCTATGCCATCGATTGTTGCAACAGTTCCAACGTCTATGTAACACCTCATTACCCTATGGTAGGTCATTCTGATACATATCCTACGATAAGGAAGCGCAATGTGCAATCACTACCGAACTCCACATGGCATCATATCAATTTGAATAATGAAAGCAGTAATTATAAATCACAAGAT
>JANZXP010057946.1:0-11234 GCA_027576715.1 Erythroxylum flavicans | reverse complement strand
AGACTTATACTAACCCATAAAAACACTTAAACACATAAGGTAACACAATTAAAACCTAAACACACACTAAACACTCAAATTAACACTTAATGCAAATCACAATTATCAACATCCCCACACTTAAACATTTGTTTGTCTTCAAGCAAACAAAACAACAAGCACATAACACACATACAACACATAATGCAATAATGAGGCAATGGCTTCAACTTTATGAAATAAATTTAATTTTAAACACAGTCATACAAGTTATATCTAATCATTAACAGGCCAAATATATATCTAGGGGCTTTGAACTCATGATACAAATTAATCAAGATCTAGGTGTTAATTTATTTACATTTATTAATTGTACACACACATTAATAATTCTTTGGTCCTTCAGACTCTATAATTGTTCCTAAGTATATTTTCATGAAAAGTCAAGCTTATTACAAGTCCGGTAAGTTTTATTAAGGAAACCTAATTTTTTGTTGATTTTATTTTTAGTTTGTTCTTAAACATAGACTTAGTCTTTTTATACAGAGGCAAGCATTGGTGATGAATGTCGATCCGGTTACTTAACTAAGTCATGTTTTTATTAAATAGCTTGGAACGTCATTATAACTTTTTGACGCGAAGGCACACATTTGTGATGTGTGTCAATCCGGTTACTCAACTATATCACGTTTTCAACTAGCTACTAGCTCTATTTATAACTAGAAGGCCAACAGAATAGTGATTTATTTAAAAAATATTTTTTCATTTATTACCTACCTTGTTATTTAAGCTACTCATTTCCATGAAAAATACTAGTTAAGTTACTTAAGTTGAAAGGCCTCAAATTATGAATAAATGTGACAACCTATATGGTGCTAACTTTACACTAAATCCTAATTAAGCTGCATATTTATCTAAAGACTTCTAATTCACCAATTTTGCAAGCTAATGATTATTTACAACCTAATAGACTATGTTCAAAATTAAATAAAATTTACTTCATCTAAGCCATTGACACATATTCATACAGTTCACAAAATGCATCCTAATAACTATCATACAATATGAAAAATCACATTTAAAAGCAAAACACATAACCCCTCCCCACACTTGAACAACGTAATGTCCTTAATGTGAGAAGGGAACACACAAGCACATAAAAGAAAGGGAAAGACAAAATTTAAAGTAATAAAAAATAAAATAGAAATACACATAAAAATTAGAATTGAAGGCTAATTTGAAAAAGAAAAATAAATGGATTAGGCACAGATCCTATAGAGATGGAGGTGGTGATGGTATCGAAGGTAGCAATTGAACACCCTAAGCCTCAAAATATTTGTGGATCTGACGAATATCACGACTCTGGCATCTTTATGTCTGGGCCATCTCCTTCATCATTCTAGTGTTCTCCGCAAGTGTATAGCATCAAAACTTCCTTCCAGCCTTGCTCTTCTTCCTCTTCCTCACATTCTTTACTGGACTCTTCTGCTTGTCGAGGCGGCGCTGAGCTTGAACTTACCTGGCTTGCCTTTATTTTGATGTGTCTTTTTGTTGATTTCCCTACGTTCCATGTTGTGGGAATGAAGGATCTTAGCTCACCATAAGTGGTGATGGTTTAGGAATTTAGGTAAGTGGATAGTTAATAGACTAAAGTCCATGCCAAAATATTCCGCAATGGTAGACACTATGCACCCCATTCCTAGATTGTTGCTCCTCTTTTGTAGAGTCCCAATAATGGCATTCAGAATATGTGTGGATGTGCAGACTGGAATACTATATTCCATGCACTACAACATAAAAAGTTCCTTTGTGGACCACTTGTTGGTTTCGATTTTGTCAAAAACTAACCGACATATGAATTTGTATAGAAATAAGTGTTCGTGGGACCTTATGATGTTGTTATGAGCATTCTTGGCATGAAATTGCTCAATTCCAGTATTAAGAAGGACAAAAATCTTCATGATGATCGATGATGGAGGATTCGGGGAATCCACACATCTCGTATATGATTTCTACGTTTAATTCATAAGCTCGTCCTCCCAACCTAAACCACAATTCTTTGGGATTCTTAGGGTCATAAGTCAGTGAAGTGAAGAATTCCAATGTGAGCTCTTGGTAGACAAGAAATTGAAATTCTATAAATTGGGCCCACTGGATTCTCTCAGCTAGGTTTTCTACCCTCTCATATAACTCTAGCCTATCGAGTGTATCAAAATCAAAGTATTTTGGAACTAAGATTTTTCTAGCATTAAGGGATCAAAAACAACTAGCTTCCTCCTCTGTATAGATCAGTAAGGGCATGCCAAAGTTTGCTAATTGATTTCTTCTCCCATATCCTGCAACTTGTTGTCGTTTATATGGCTCTCATTGGGCTGATTGTTTAATGCACGGCATAATTGGGTAGAATTTGGAAGAAAATTGAAAGGTTGAAATTTTTAGAGAGATGTGAGAGCTTTTGTGAGCTTGTAGTCTAGAGAGATAAAGTGAAAATGGAAGTGAATGTAAAAGTGAAGTTAGAACTGAATATATAGGTGGTTAAAAGGGTAAAATGGTAAAATATTTCTTTTAAAAATTACATCCTCCCTCTTATTGCCTTGTCGCAAGCCACGATCATGGCCTAGCACCCACTCTTCTTGATTTTCTTCTTTGTTCTTTTTCCAATCTTTTCAATTTCACTTCTTGATTCATTTGTAGCCCCTTTTTACCTCTCTCTACTTTATTCCTCAATTCCTCTACGTTATTTCAAAATCTTATTCCTTCTTGATTTTATTCGAAAATAAAAAATAATCCTAACTATAGAATTCAAATGTTTTAAAAATAAATCAAAGAAATAATTTTTCCATAGGTTGCCCCCCATGCAGCGCTTCTTTTAACGTCGATAGCTCGACGCTCCTTTAAGTTCACGGTGGTCAAAATGAATGGTGCGATGGTAGCGTCGTCATTAATCTCAAACTTTGCACTTTAGCTAACATGCTACAGTTCCCACCTCCTTTGCAATTCTCTTTTCCTCGCTTTCTTCTTCACGAGTGCTTCTTCCTGAATGCATTCCCAGGATCCTCGATATCCGCCCATTCACCTCGAGGTTCAGATTCTTTGCTATTCTGTGGAGGTAAAGGAGATCCGTAATATTTCTGCGATGGAAGGTTATTTGCACTTTTCCTATCCTCAGAGTTAATTCGCCCCCATCAACGTCTATGATTGAATGCGCAGTGGCTAGGAATAGTCGTCCAAGAACTATTAGGGTATCCACATCTTCTCCAATGTCCAATATGTAGAAGTCTATGGAAAAGGCATATTTATCAACTTTTACTTGCACATCCTTTATAATCCCCATCGATTTGTGCATCATTCTGTCGGCCGTCTTTACCAAAAACTTGGTAGGCACTAACTCTCTTAACCCCAACTTCAAACTAAAGATGTAGGGCATCATTTTTATACTCGCTTCTAGATCCAAAAATGCCTTATCTATGATGATTCTATTGATGCTATAGGGGATGTAAAAGTCCCCTGGGTCTTCTTTCTTCTGAGCGATGTTAGGGTCCTCTTCTAATTTTTGCTCCTTAACCTTCTTCTTAACAGATTCCTTCATTGTGAGCTTCGTTTGTATTTGTTCCGTCACTTCCTCGACTTTGTTTTACTCAATCTCTTTTAGGTTCCTCGTTGCCTTCTTTGCATTTAACTCTCACTGAGCTAAAATAGGAAATGGGAATACACGTCGAGTTACCTTAGTTGACTATATCACTATCTCACTTGGAAGGGCTTCTTGATCCTATCATTTATCCCCTTCTTCCTTCACTTTTTCAACTTCCTTATCCTAGGTTCGACTAATATTCATGATACGTTCTTTCGGGTTAGACTCGATGTTACTTGGAAGAGTTTCAACATTTCGAGTAGACATTACCTCTGCTAATTGGCCTACTTAGACTTCCAAATTGTGTATGGACGAGGCATGGTTCTTTGTTACTTGCTCAAATTTGTTCTTAAGCCTCCTATATGCATCCTCTATGCCTCCAATCTTATCTAAAATCTTGTCTAACTTTGATTCCATCAAGCTTGCTTTATCTTACTGGAAGCCCAATTGTCGTTGAGACCTGAACTGTCTTCCATTATTGTTCGACTAGGAAAAGTTAAGGTGGTTCTTCCACCCAGGTTCGTAAGTGTTGGAGTAGGGATTATTACCCCCTCCTTGTCCATACTGCACTCCTATATAATTTACTTATTCTTGAGTGTCTTCCTTCATTAGGTAGCAGTCCACGATGTCATGGTCTAACTGTCCACAAAGCTCACACTTTAAATGTACGGCCTTTACCAGAGCTAAGGATGATGTCTGCATACTATTAAGCTTCAAATTGTTGATCTTTCCTTGCATCTCAATCATTTGATCGACCGCAACAATTCCCTTCTGCTATCTGAACGTAGCAAGTTGCGTACCTCGCTCATTCATCCATAAGCAACTGTTGCTCGCCATCTCCTCAATCAGCTCCTCCGTTCCATCAACAGTCTTCTGCATCAAGGATGCTCCTGAAGCTGCGTCTATTGTGCCTCTTATTGGTGGGTTCACTCTATTGTAGAAAGTCTGCAAAAGGAACTCCTTGGGTAGGTTGTGGTGTGGGCACTTCCTTTGCAAATTCTTATACCATTCCCATGCTTCATATATTGATTCCCTGTCACCTTGTTGGAAATTGGTGATTTCCTTTATAATCTTGGTGGTCTTCGTCAACGGGAAATACTTGTCTAAGAAAGCACACACAACCTGATCCTATGTCATGATGTTAGCTGGGCTCAGTGAATGATACCAAGCCTTCACTCTATCTGTAAGAGTAAAAGGGAATAGCATGATTCTAACCGCATCCTCTGATATCTGATGATACCGATACCAAAAAGTATAACAGATCTCGAGGAAATTAACTATATGTGCATTTGGATCCTCATTAGCCAATCCATAGAATTGCACATTCTACTGAAGCATATTGAGAAATGCAGGTTTAATTTCGAATACAGGTTTAATTTCGAATGAGGCCACTTGAACAGGTGGCGTAACCACTCCTTGGTTCACTATATTGATCCATGACCTCAAGAAGTCCATCAGGGTCCTCTGTTGCTGTCCTTAATTCGCTTCCTGATCCATATTTTATTGAAACTCCTCGACCATTGATGATTTTCCAATCTCTTCTTCTTCCTCACATCGAGCTTTCCTAAGGGTTCATTCTAGTCGAGTACTATCTAAATCTAACGTCTCCACTACAGATTGGAACCTCTCGTAACTCTTGTGTTCATGCAAGAGCATGATTTTTGAAATAACATGAAAGAAATGAAAACAAAATATTAAAAACTAATCTAACGCCTTAAACTATAGAACTAAACTATCGCCTCCCTGTCAACGACACCAAAAACTTGATCAAAGCCTTTTACGTATGCTAAGTTTTAATATTTATAACCTCGATATTTTCACAAGTGCACGGGTCATTCGTGTAGTACCTAAAGTATCGATCCCACAAGGAGGGTTAATCTAGTCCTAAAATCCAAGGTCGGAGCCTATTAAATAAATATTAACAGATAATGAATTTTAACACGAGGACTAACTAAATCAAATAACCAGATCAACTAACAAAACAATAATTGAAAATTAACACTTAAATAGAAACAATCACGATCACGATTAACAATTTTAAATAACAATTAATGGAAATTGATTGATTTGTTGAATAATGATGGCATACCCTCAAATTCAACCCAATGAATTTACCGAAAGAGAGAAAGGGAAAATTATTTATCCTTAATGTCAACCTAACCGATTACGATTTATCGAATTAACGATTCTAGATGATCCTAGGGTCAATTTCTCTCTCTCAAGTTATAATTGAACCCTAAAACATAAACCCTAATTAGATATAGGAAGTTGTAATCTCTGAATTAACAACCTATCTAAAACCTAATCAATTCTTAGGTTTTCTAATAAACAATTGGAAATCTAAATATGATCTCTCTATATAAGAGTTACCAACTTGATTTGATTCTGAATCTATTAATTTACATAACTCTCGTTAGCCCAAATTAATTGTTTTCTCTTGATTCACCCTCTCAGTTTATTATCAAGATATGAAGTGCAGAATCAAATCACAATTAGTTCAATAAACATATAAAACAATCAGATTTCATTAAATCAAAAATAATAATCCAAAGGTGAGTATAGAACATCAATCACAATACAATTTTATCATCAAACTATATATCCCAATTCTAAAATCAAATAAAACCGAAATACATAGGAAACAAAACTTGATTGGATGATGGGAGGCCGCAACTAAGGAAAGCTTCTTATTCCGGGAAGCACATCGTGTCTACGTCACTTTCCTCTTCTCTCTTCCTTTGTCTCTTTCTCAATCTCTCAAGGGTCTATCTTTTAAGGTTTCATTTTTAGTGGCTGATCAAAGATCTTCAAAGCATGCTTCTTCTATTCTTTAATGTTCTATGTATATCTTGGAAGCCCAAAGGTTGATTCAGGGTCAAAACGGTTCGAAAACTTTAGCGAAACTTGACGTTTTCAGTTGTTTTTATGTCTGTCCGATGCAAGCCACAATCGTGGCCTAGTTTAGAGCTCTCTGCCACAATCGTGACCACAATGGCACGATCGTGGCCTGGGTCCTGTTGATTCAGGATCAAAACGGTTCAAAAATTCTAGCAAAACTTGAAGTTTTCAGTTGTTTTTGTGTCTATCCGATGCAGGCCGCGATCGTGACCTGGTTTAGAGCTCTCTACCACGATCGTGACCACAATGGCACGACCATGGACTGGGTCCTGTTGGCTCACCTCTTTTTGTCATGATCGTGGCCACGATCGTGGGTTATGGTTTTCGCCTGAAACTCTTCGAAACTTCTTCGTTCCTCTCTATTTACCCTGAAGCACTAACAAACACATCAAGGTACCTCAAAAACATAACATTTATGCTCAAAGGATTATACTAACTGATAAAAACACTTAAACACATAAAGTAACATAATTAAAACCTAAACACATACTAAACACTCAAATTAACACTTAATACATAACAAATTAAACCCTAAGACATAATGCAAATCACAACTATCACATGCCCTTTGGGACCTCTACTCTTACTTCTTCCTTTGATTTCCACCGTAAAACCTGTCCGTTATCAACTCTCTTCTTTTTTCTTCTAATATGTTCATTAAACATACCCTCTTTAATTACATCTAATGAGAGCACATTTTTTAGAGTTAAATTACTAATCATCACTACCAATGTTTCCCAATCATTTGGTAGCGAGCTAAACAAAAATAGGGATTAAAGCTCATCATCAAGAATGATGTTCATTGTAGTCAATTTATTGATGATATTCTAAAAATCACTAAAGCTCATCATCATGACTGTGAAATGTCTTTTTGAACTTCTTCTACCTTTCCCCACCCCTAACTAGACACTCTTGCACCCTTCACCTTGATAGACAATAGCCACTAAAAACAAACCTTTAAACTGCCAATTTTCTAAATGGAGCACACAAAAAATTGAGAACTCTTTTCAACCTGAACTTGCGAACATTTCACAGAAAACCCTTGAACTAGCTCCCTACTTGCTTGATAACACAGAATGTCCAACCTTAAAAGGAAACTCAGAAAAATATCAACCTAGAAGGGAAATGGAGAAAACCACGTGGAGCTCAATCGTAAAAGACTCAAGGAACTTGGGTAAGATTAAGTATATGGAGTCAGATGCTATTCAAACACCAATGGAGATGCCACATTAAGGTGTCAAAAAGTAGAGTACTTCACTTTCAAGTTTCTTTCTGAAAAAGAGGATGGCATTCCCGATAGTTGAAAAATGGGCCTATGCAATTTAAAGAAACAAGGGACTAGTGAGTATAATGGTGAATAAGGATGACCTTTTCGTATTTGAATTCAATACTAAAGAAAATGCATAAATGTGCTTGAAGTTGGGCCATGGGAAATGATAGTCATCTTATACTCATCAAGAGGTGGCAACTGAGGTCACATTGGACATAAGCAAACTCAAGTTAATACCATTGTGGGTAAACATCAAATACTAGCCCAATGAAGGTATGACCTATATTGCTAGCAAAAAAGGAAAGCCATTAGGGTTAGATGAAGTTACTGCTCTAATGAGGACGATTGGGTTTACAAAGGTGTGTATAGATGTAAACATATCAAAGAAACTTCTTGATATTCTTAAGATTATGAAACTAAAGGAGGATGGAGAGATGGAGGAAGATACAACAGGGTTTACCTATATATGGAGACCTAATGCCAGAGAAGAGAAACAAGTTTGGAGGAAAAAAAGATAAACAAAAGGGGAAGATAGGTTGTGAGGAAAATATAGAAGTAGTGGAGGACATTCAGGAAGAAAAGGAAAATTCTAATGTTAATCAAATGGCACAAGTTATAGCATTAGAGGATACTCAGGTAGAAAAAGAAAGTTGCAATGATGAATAGATGGAATAGGTCATGGCATTGGAGGAGACCAACTTGATAATGAAAGGGAAATAAGTGAAAGAGGGGTTGGAAGTGGTAACAGAAACAAAAATGGATGGCACGTTATAAGAAAATGGACATTTAGTGGAAGCTAAAGCTGTCACTAAAAGCATGAATTTTGATCACTATTAATTTCTGTGACGATTTTTTCAAGTTGTTAATTGTCAACACAAATACCTCTGTTATTGATAAAATAGTGACTATATTTAAAAAGTTGTCACAATTACTTATGGTTTTTGTGACCATTATTTTTTCCACTAAAATCGTTTGCTTAAGTGACAAAATTGTATAGTCACAACAACATTACTCATTTATGACGATAGTGTCGACAAAAAAGATATTAATAGTGATACATCAAAAATGTCACAAATATTAATATTGATACATCAAAAATGTCACAAACACTATTAAATTGTGACAACATTTTTCATACTAAAATTATATTAAATTGTGACAAGAAATATTGACACTTAAGTAAATCTTATTTGTTAAATATATTTTGTCATAAATTTTAAATTATTAAAACTTTTTTGTTGTTAGCTTATTATACAAAAATAATTAATAATTAAAGCATTGTATATAAAAAGTAAAATATCATTAAATTATATCGACAAAAAATATTCTTCATATACAAGATTTTAATTACAAACTTAATTCTTATAAACAAAATAATAAATAAAAAGACTAGTTTATAAATTATAAACGTTGAGATTACAAAAAAAAATTACAACGTAACTGGATGTTTGTCCATCTCGATGAGAGCAACTCCATACCTCAGCCATCATATACGAAAGATAAGCTATGAAAATTATGAAAGCAACTTCAAGATCGATAGAGTGCCTAAAATAATGCATAATTAAGCTAGTTTGTTTTCAGTTAGGAAAGAAAAAAACCATCATATACGAAAGATAAGCTATCATATAATCAGAATGGACAATAACAAAGCAAATAATGTTAATTGTATAGTGGAAATGCAAATAGATCCAAGAACATGATTGAGAAGTAGTATATACCCCATGGAAACTCCTTGTTACGAATGTGTAAGTAAGGCTAATCTTGTACCATTTAGAAGACAATTGCCAGATTCAGAACTTTTGAAATTCAAATGTCAAGAGTAAATCCCAACTAAAACTAAGAAAGAAAAATAAACAGGAGAGCTTAAATCACAATATTAAGATGGTACAGTTTTCAAACACAACAATGAATCTATAGACGTTCGTAATAAAAAGCAAGGAGAAGGCTTATATAAATAAAACCAAAAGTTGACAAGAGGTTCTTCAAAGTGGTGATCTTAGAAATGTTATAAGGTTCTAACTTTATAACTCAATCCCGCATGAGAACGTACCTGAGTAGTTTTGTTCAGTTGGAGGAGTGTGCAGAACCTTGGCATACTAACAAAAATAGAATTGCTATTAATGGGCTGACTTAGTTGTAAAACTTCTCCCAGGATCTTGATGTACTTCCCTATCTCCTTCTGAGGCACACAGTCAGCAATGGAAATTTCTGTTTTATCAAGGCAATTGTTCAATTTGGAGATGCTAGAAATAGAAAAAAAAAGCCAAATAAAGAAAACGCTTAAACGAAAGCAATCAGAGGGGATTCATCCATAAAAGTATTTCATTAACATTTTTCATCTTACAAAAATTTTGCAGAATGTGCCACAATGCCACCATTTTTGGGGGGAAGGGAAAAAGATCCCAAGATCCTTAAGGGCTACTATTATTAACTAACATAAAAAATGCACAGTAAACAGCAACATCATTAGAGTAAAAATATACAAGTAAAGCAACACATTACTCCAAAGTAAAAATATATAAGGAAAGCAACACATTTTTAGAATCATTATATAAAGCTAAACTCTAAATAAAGTTGTGCAATATAATTGATTGACTATTGCGAAAAGCCAACTAATCAACTGAAGTACTCATAATTGAAATGAAAAAATATAACTAAAATGCTCGGGGCACACCGCATTTTCCAACAATGCCGACCTTCTTGGTTCTCTTGAGCTATTACAAACGAAACAGAACATCAAAACTAATTACCATATCCTTAAGTTAAATCCAGGTGATTACATCATTCAACTCCAACGTTGCATTCAAATTAATAACAATAATAAACATACCCAGAAACAAATCAATCGAACAGAACATGAAACAAGACAAACCAATACTTAAGGCTTCCCCTAAGGGTATCCATAAATCAAGTAGCAAAAATTTAAAAACAGATATGAAGCAATAGAGTAAAAAAAGAGAGCCTCTCCGATAAGCACTCAAAAAATCAATAATAAAACAAAGCTCAAAGAGTGAGTAGAGTACCATTCTGCTCTACTTCAAAATCTGTCTTCTGTTCTCCCTAAAGGCCTATTTGGTTGGATGTTAATTAATGGAACGGAATGGAACGATTTATAATGGAATGAAATATAATATAGTAAAAAGTTGTTTGGGAGAGATGGAAGGGTTTATAATGTAATGTAATGAAACATTGGAAGATGGATGGAATGAAATGTAATGTATAATAAATAACTATTATACCCCTGATATTAAAATGGTTGTTGCAAGAGGTTTAACGCTATGATTTTAAAACAGAAATCATGTCCAATTAAAAAGTTACGCACAACCGCGACAAATAAATTTTTATATATTTTTATTTTAAAATAATAAAAATTTTAATGAAAGTTTTATTATTTTATTATTAATTATATACAATTTATTATTAATTATATAAAAATATTATTATTAATTATTTAAT
>JANZXP010057855.1:0-11238 GCA_027576715.1 Erythroxylum flavicans | reverse complement strand
CCCCTCACTAATGTTGTGAACAAAACCATCGCTCCATCAACCTTGGCTGTCCCTGAGTAGGCCCCCAATGGTGATGAGTTTGGTAGCCAGGTTGGCTGCCCCATCAATGTTTACCTTTACCCACCCTTCAGGTGGTTTTTCCCAACTGACTGCCTGCCTCTGGCCCCGCCCCTGCTGCGGAAACACTCGAGATTCCAGGATACTCGCCCTCTCGATCCACTCCACATAGTCCCAAACATACCGTGATCCATGCTTTGGCCAGCTAAATCTGTCCTCAAAGAGGTATTTGTTGCACGATTGCCACAAGAACCAACAGGCAACTCCAAAGATCCTGGCCCAATCAGTGTGGTTAGCTCGACCCCGTGGCCTAAGGTTCGTTAACAACCAACGCTCCTCCCCTTGGTGAAAGAAACTTGCATTCACCATTTTGGAAGGGAATTGATGCCAGAAGGTTTTCACTCGTGGACAGTCTCGTAACACATGCAAAATTGATTCCTCCTGTCCACAAACGTGGCAATTGCTATCATTAGTTAGATGCCTGGCCACTCGGTGTTGGTTGGTGAGCAATTTAGACTTAGCTGCCAACCAGAGAAAAGTCCAAATGCATTGTGGCCCTAGCCAGTGCCAGATGAGATCCCAACTCCTGGGGTCATCGGGCGAACTCGGTTCCTCAATGAGGTTATAAGTTGATGCTACAGTAAAACCCCCATGTGAGGTTGGGCCCCAGATGACCGAATCTTCCGCCCCAACGAAAGGGCTGGGATGGATTCTCTCAATATCTAGACATACAGTATAAGGCAGATAGTGGTGGAACAAATGCCATCGTCACTCCCCAGTGTCAGTGAGGAAGTCCGCCACGATAACCGCCAGGATGTTTTCTGAAAGCGAAGCCACCGCTAAATCAATAAGGGGACCCCAATTCGCCACCCATTTGTCTGTCCAGAAGCGGATTCGTCTTTCATTACCCAAAGTCCAGGAGAATCCCTGCCTTACAATAGGCCAAATTGTAGCGATTCCCCGCCAACACGCTGAAGCGCGGCCCCTAGCAATCGAGCAGGGAATGGCTTGGGTATCAAAACGGTATTTCTCTCGGAGAACCCTTACCCATAATGCCAAATGGTTTGTAAGCAGATATCCCATCCTAATTTGGTGAGAAGAGCATCATTAGCGGACCGTACGTTTTTTAGCCCGAGGCCCCCAGCGTCTTTAGGTCGGCATACCTCCTCCCATTTTACCAGATGTGGTTTCCGCTGCCTGCCCGACGAGCCCCAGATGAAGTCGCGCATGAGCTTTTCCAGATGATGGCAAAGCTGACGGGGTAGGCGAACAGTTTGCATAGTATAAACGGGTAAGGATGCGATGACAGATTGGGTTAGCGTCACTCGGCCAGATGGGATAGGGCTCGACCTCGCCATCCGGCCAATCTGTTTTGCACGTGCTCGATGAGATACTGATATGTGCTCCTAGTAGTACGCTCATGTAGCAGTGGTACCCCTAGGTACTTCCCCAGATTGCTTGTACACGACACTTGGAGAAGTTGACTAAGCCGGTCCCTCTCAATCCTTGGGACATTTTTCGAGAAAAAGACTTTGGTTTTAGCTGGATTCACTTGATGCCCGGAGGCTTGGCAGTACACGTCCATCGTTCGCCGAATAATCTGGGTCTGAGCTACCTCGGCTTCAGCAAACAAGACAAGGTCATCGACAAAGAAAAGATGAGAGATGGGGGGTCCCTTACGACTCAACTTGATCGGTTTCCAGCGGTTCTGGGCCACCTCCTGAGAGATTAACTGACCTAGTCGTTCCATGCATAACACAAAAAGATAGGGCAAGAGTGGGTCCCCTTGGCGGATTCCCTGAGAGGGAGTAAAAGTCTCGGAATGGACGCCTTGCCACCGGACTTGCATGGATACCGTAGTCACACACTGCATGATGACGGTGATGAGGTAAGGAGGCAAGCCTATCTCCGAAAGAGCGTCACGGATAAAATCCCAGTTGAGTGTATCGTACGCTTTTTCTAAGTCAACTTTAATGGCTAGATAGCCTTTCTTCCCCTGTGTCACACACATCGAGTGGATGATCTCCTGGGCTAGGATAATATTATCTGTGATTTTACGCCCTGGAATAAAACTGCATTGATTGTCCGCAATGAGGTGGTCCATATGGGGTTTCAAGAAGTTCACCAGTACCTTCGAGAGGATTTTGTACAGTACCGTACAGAGGCTGATGGGACGGAATTGGGAAATATTGGACGGTGAAGGTACCTTAGGGATCAGCACTAGGATGGTCTGGTTTAGATCGGAGTCCCAGCGTTCCAGCCGTAGAACTTGCTGGATAAAAGCCACCACCGACGGTCCTATTGTCACCCACTGACTTTGGAAGAACAGTGCATTAAAACCATCAACTCCAGGTGCTTTATTTGGATTGATGTCAAAAACTGCATGTCGAACCTCAGGAGCTTGTATGGGCAATTCAAGATCGTGAAGGCTCTCCAAAGATAGCACTGGAAAGGCTCCCGAGAGTGGAAACGGCCTATATCGCTGTTCATCATGCTGATAGAGCTGTTCAAAATAATTTTGGGCTAGTTGTCGCAATAGGGCGGGATCCGACACTAAAGCGCCACGGTGGTCCTGAAGGCTCTGAATAAGGCGGTGCTTGCGTTTGGTAGTAGTGATGGTGTGGTAATACTGGGTATTGCGGTCTCCTTTAGAAATCCAGTCGCACCTTGCTTTCTGATACCAATAGAGCTCCTCTTCACACAGCACCTGCAGTAGTTCCTTACTTAGATGATCTTCCAATGCCACCATATATTCCATATTGTGATCCTGCATGTGTCGCTGAATACCAGCCAGCTGAGCATGAAGGCGTTGCTTCTTGGTTCGAAAGTTCCCACCTTCCGACTTAGCCCAGTTCGATAGGTGTTGGGATAAGGTTTTTAACGCCTTGTGCACAGACCCCCCAGATGGTGACTAAGCCGCGGCCACCACGCCCTCAAAATCGCCCCGGGTGAGCCAGGCATTTTGGAACCAGAAGCCGGAGGTACCCCTGTTCCTCGTGGGTGGTTCAGCAAAGGAGATGAGAAGGGGCCGATGGTCCGATCCAAGAAAAGGTAGGTGTCGGTTAACGGTATTGGGGAAGGTCGCCAGCCAGGCCGTAGAGCCAAAGGCTCTGTCCAATCGAGCCTGCACAAGACCGCGTCGCCACGTAAATTTAGACCCAGTATATCCCAGATCATGGAGAGTGCTACCATGCACCCAGTCGCTAAAGTGGGGCGACACGACCCTAGTGGCTATGCCACCTCCCCTTTGTCCGACAGGGAAAGTTTAGCGTTGAAATCCCCCCCAATGAGCCAGGGCCGAGTGGTCAGGTTAGTAATCCATCGAAGGAGGGGCCAGAGATGGTTTTGGGTGGAGACTTGAGGGCTAGCGTAGACAATAGTCAAATCGAATTCCCGTTGGTCCAGGCAGACTGAAGTATGGATAAACTGACGGTGGGCTAAAACCACGGAAAGAGAAACCGGCTTAGACCAAAGCAGCCAGATCCCCCACCGAGAATCCCATGGCTTCGACGCGGAAAGAATATTCAAACCCGAGTTTTTTCATGACAGTCTCGGCTCTGGGACCACTAATGCGAGATTCCAACAACGCTAAGATACTCGGTGTATAGGTCCGGAGATGATTGCGTAGAATAGTAAGAAATTTGGAGCTCCCAGCCCCTTGACAATTCCAAATGAAAATTGACATAATTAAAGGAGAGAAATGTCGGGTTACCCTAGGGCTGAGCGGGGTCCTCGCTGACATGTACTGCGTCAGGGAGTACTTGATCGGGAGATCGCTGGGCCCCGCTCTCAGGTGGGTCCCGGGTCGGAATGGCGTCTATCATCCGCACTGGTTCGTTGTCAGAGGCCGGTGGTTCACTGGGGTTAGGCAAGGCGCACGCTGGGGTCCTACTGCTACCCTCTGTCCCCTCTACCCCCTTCATGAGTTGTGGAAAATCTGTTACGATGCGTGGTGGGAGGGCGGTGTTAGCACAGATCACATCTGTGTGGGTGGAGAGCTCGACAGCTATGTGTTGGGTTGAAGCTGACGGTTGTCATTCGCCCAGTGAGATTGGTCCGGGTCGGGGTAGTGGGGCCGATGGCCATTAGGCCACTATTCTGGGCTGGCAATGGATGTCCAGTTGGTTTGCCTTTGGAGCCTCCCTGATTGGGCCAACGTGGGCCAGCCAAGGGGACTCCCTTCTGTCTCTTCCGGGTGGATTCAGTAAGCCCACGCTTCGAGAGGTTTAGTTCCATCCCAGCCGCAAGGCTAAGAGCCGTTGCCTCTGCCATTCCCGTACTGGCTTCCCCCGTATCTCCCTCTTCTGGCAGACTCTGGAATCGTGAGCCTACGTGTGTAGGTGCTAACCGTTGGCGTGAGTTGGTGTCGCCGCCCGTACGTTGCATCTTCTTTGTGGAGAGCCGACGCTGCACCAGAGTCCAAAGGCCATACCCGGCGTCAGAGTCGGAGCCTGCTACCCGCGTTGCAACTGAGTTCACTTGGGATTGCACCGTCGCACTTCCAGACGGATTGGAAGACGATGTAGCCTGGTTGGCGGGATCAGGCTGGGACGACGGACAGCCATTGGTGGCGTGGCCCACACTGCCACAAGAGTAGCAGAGCTGGGGCAGGCCCTCGTACGCCACCAGCAGCGTCTCTCCATCCAGTACTACGCTGGATCGGAGGGGAGTGCTCAAGTCGATTTCGACTGCCACCCTCGCATATTTTCCGCGCTGTGCATGGCGGGTGGCGACATCGATCCGCATTGTCCTCCCCACCAAGTTGCCGAGTGTGGTGAGGATCATAGGGTGATATCGTGCGATAGGAAGCTCTGGAAATCGTATCCAGACGATGGCACTAGCTACGGTTCCTTGTGACGGACGAAAGGTGGAGGACCATTGTTGCACAGTCAAGACTTGGCCAAAGATAATCCAAGGTCCATCCGTAAGCGCATGATAGTAGTCAGCATCATTAACGAACTTAACGAGAAAGAAATCATTCTCCAGGTCAACAAGCTTCATTGGCCCACTCGGGTTCCACAGGGTCTTCAACCGATTGCTCAGGAGTCGATAGCCGATGCTGCGGCCAAGAAGCTTCACGATCACTGCCTTCTCCCATTATTTGTCATACTGCTCTTTAAAACGAGTGGAGAGGACGAGTCCCTCCCCGGACTCGCCAGCAAGGTGCATGATATCGCCCTCTTCGATCTCCACTGGCTCCTCTTCCGGCCATGCGTCCTTCTCGGGTGGACAGTCCGCCCTAAGCGTCCCCTGCACCGCAACACTGTACGATATGCCAGTAGGCGGTGGGGGATCCTCTTCCCTCGTCCGGCTGCGTTTGGCGTGTTGGCCCTCGTAGGTGAGGGTCTCCATTGCGTGCACGTGAGTGCTCCCAGAAAAGTTATGTTTCAGTGGTAGTAAACTCCGATCAGCAGTGTTCGTCACCTTGTCGCTCATCACTGCTAGGGGTCTGATCAGGGACAGCGTCGGCCGATGGCAAGGTGGTTTTGTACACAACATTTATGAGGGGTCACCCCTAACTGCTGAGCTCTGGGGCGTTCACTCGGGGCTTATTATCGCCTGGGAGCAGGGACACCGTTGTATCGAAGTCGAAGTCGATTCGATCGAAGTCATTAATCTTTTATCCTCTTCCCCTATAGTTCTGACTGAGCCTAAAATGCTCGCAGGTATCCGGGAGCTACTCTACCGTAACTGGGAGGTGAGGATCCAGCATGTATACCGTGAAGGCAACCAGTGTGCCGATCGTCTAGCAGCTCTAGCAGTCTCTTCAGGCCCCAGCCTGCATTTCATACCGGAGCCTTCGAGTTTGATTACCGATCTCCTCTACCATGATCTGCGAGGGACCTTCTATCACCGACAAGTGATTTAACTTAGTTTTCCGTTTTGTTGTACCAAAAAAAAAGCGAAAAAGTACAAACAAAATTGAAGAGTCAAATGGAAACATTTTAAGACGGAGCCATAGTAAATTTGAAACTCATCATCAGGCAGAATCAGAAGATTTTTGTTGGTTCTGTTGAGTTTGGCTTCTTTGTTTGTCCTATATTGGTTGGGAAAAATAATTGGGGCAAGCCTGTTGATTATATAAGGAGGGTGCTACCTCTTTGGTTAGTGCACCAATCAAAGTCAAAGATTTGTATGACAAATTTGACTCTAGTTAAATTCCTTTTTTGAGGTGAGAGTTGGAGGATTTATTTTGGGTATTTCTTTGTGGGTGTATTGGTGTATTGGGATATTAGGTGAGAGGAAAATTTGTGTGATTGTAAGAATTTTTCACATAGTAGATTTTCTTCTCGGTGCCCGTGGTTTTTTCTCCGGTTTGGAAGTTTCCACGTAAATTTCTTGTGTTGTTATTATTTCTCCATTTTCTGTTATTTTTTACTATAAAATATCCTTGGGTGTGGATTTTGGGAGGTCTAAATTCCCAACACATTCTTCACATTTAACCAACATACTTTAAGACATGATCGTATTTCTGACTATGTTCCTCATATTTTCTCCAAAAACTCAAAGTATAAAAGTTTTAGAACTCTTCCTAGCTTTCCACAAAATCTTGAATTTATCTTAATCAAAATATAAATTAGAAAGTTATGTGTAATTAAAAGAATATTTTCTAGCTTTCCATATAACGAAAATGGAAAAAAATATCGAAAGCTAACATATCGATATTTTTTCTTTGTCAGTATAATGCAATGTGGTAGCCTGAAGGTAGCAATTTTTTATGCCAGTATGTTTAAATCATTTGCATAAAGGTTCGAAATAATTATAAAATAGTTCATGAGAATTTGCATACGTATCAATAGATGAAGAAAGAAAATCAAAAAAATTCCTTATAAAGTAAGCAGTTATTGATGTAGAAACTGTGAAGATGGAGAGGAAATAGAAGGAATGAACTAAATGGAAGCCATAAATCCAAGTGGATGCATGAAGAAGAAGAAGCATTTGCTTCATTCGTAGTTTGTTTACAGTAGATGATTTCCAAGAAGAGCAAGAGAAATTTCAAGAAAATTGTTCAACATTGATATTATAATTTTATCTTTATAATGGGCAAACTATTCATTTACCCTTTCTAATATAATTCAACTACATTTTGTTAGGTATCAAATATCTCTCGAGTAGGGGCACCTTTTCCCTATTTGTCTAGTAAAAGTAAGCTTTAAGAGTTGCCCAAAATGAATAGTAGACTTTCTAGCTTCACTTATGATATGAATCAAACATTTGCTTAAGTTATATAAGTTTCAAAATAAAGGAGTCACGAAGAGGGGTTTTGGATAAATTGCAAAGGATTCAAGTAAAGCGAAGACTATTGAAGGAGCAATGATAAGGAGTATGACAAAAAAGTCCAAAGAAGCTGTTAATGATCTATGGTGGATCGTTATAAAAACAGTAAATTTTTCTTTTTTAAGTGAATGAATAAAGGCCATAATATTGATTTACGCAAATAAGCAAATTATAGAAAGAGGTTATAAAATGTAATTGGTGCTGACGTGATATTAGTGATTGGCATGGGTCTTGGCGTCTTGCAATAGGTTTGCACCTTGGGAAAATAGAAGAAAATTGATGTTAGTGTTATTTTGGATCAATACCGAACTCCTCTTTGTTGAGCACTTATAAAGTTCTAAAATAAATTAGCACAATGTGCTTCTTAGACAAGCACCAAATTCATGGTTTAGTTGTTTAGAGTTTTGAAAATTCATAATATTATTTTCTCTTTTGGACTATAGTTCTTAGGGTTTAAATTCTTAAGGTTTTATGACTATAAAAGGCTACCCTATGAATATAATAGAGGGAGACATCATTATTATTAATCATTTTGAGAGATTTTTCTTCATTTTTTCTTATTTTAGGTTCCCTAACAACTTGTGATCTTATCTAGTTAGCTAGTGGTGATCAAACTTAAAATCTTACGATTATCATCCTATCTTTTTTGTAAGTATGGTGATTCATATCTTTTCTTTTAGTTTGTTTTCTTGAATTAAATTTGTCTTGATAGAACGATCCTTAGGCTTAATTCATATTGGTGTCAAATTTCACTATTTTTATTAGTGAGGGTTATATCAGAATGTTGATAACAAAGCCATCTTCTATATACAAGTTCGTTTTTGAATTGTTTTATTAATGTTTTCAACATTCTCATATCTTCTTATTGCACATTTAATTTTCTTATTCACATCAGTTATAGACAAGATATGTAAAAAAAGAGATTGTTTTGAGTTTATTATTTCATGTTTTTTTTTAATTTTACAAGTCAATTAAAATAAAAAAGAAAAATTTTCAGATTTGTTTATTAAGAGAAGCACCTAAAAGTCATATGTAAATCATATAAAAGGATTACATTTTGCTTTATAAGTAAAGGTTTTTTTCCCCTTTTTCAACAAGAATAATGTACTATAAATACCATATATGTTATGATTGTTGTTTCTTAATCTTCATTATTTAATCTAATTAGGCTTCATAGACTTAATTTTTTTTATTTTTCTTATTTCCTTGGCCTCTAGTTTTATTTTCTTTGATTAATTATGTCTAATTTGCTTATTTGGGAGTTATTTGACAAAACCAGCCTTCTTGATATATTAACGAGTTTACAAATAGCCTTTAGTCAAGAGCCAGGTAGTGTGAATTTTAAGAGAAACTTATAAGAGAGTGCTTTTGCTGCTAATGTTTTTATAGGTTCATTATAACTCAAAATTGAAACAAAGACAAAAAGGAAGCGAGGATGATAAAGTGGGGATAAATCGAAAGTTTATCATGAGTGCAATACATGGTCAATATGAACATCTCATTAGGCAATTTAGTGATGTACGGGATAAGTTAGAGAATATGAAGCTGCCATAACTGACTTATAATATAACTTAACCTTACTTATTAAAGTTGGTGACTTCGAGGTTTATGATGAGGTTGAGAGTGATGTCAACTACTTAAAAGAGATAAACGTAAGGGAAGATAAAAGAGAAAGAGGTGGAAGATGAGGTATAATATGAACATAAGGAGGACATAGACTTGGATTATGATATAATAAAGGGCGTAAGAAAATAGATCACAAATATATGGGTAACATTAAGATGAATATATCACCTTTTTAAGAAAGATAGACCTAAATGCTTACTTGAATTAGGGAAAATCATATATAGTTAGTTTTTTATTATTACAACTTTTAAGATGATGAAAAAGTTAAAATTATAATCGCAAAGTTTAGTGATTACATTGGGAATTGGTGAAATCTATAAATCCTAACTGGGAGAAGGAACATAGAGCCACCTATCAGAATATAAGAGGATATTAAAGTAGTATTGATGAAGCGTTTTGTGCCAAGTTCCTATTATTGTGATCTCTATCAAAGGTTGCAAACTTTGACTCAAGGTTTTAAGAGTGTGAAAGAATATTACAAAGGGATGGGGGTGTGTTATGGTTAGGATGAATATGGAGGAAGGTAGGGAAACAATAATAACTCACGTTATTTATTAAATAAATCTATAAATTTTCAATATTATAGAGCTACCATTATGTGGAGTTAGAAGATGCACTTCATATAGCCATAAAGGTAGAAAAATAACTCAAAAAGAGGCATATTAGCCATTTTGGTGTTTCTACGAGAGCTGTTTATGACAGTTACAATAATTGTTATTCCTTTACCATTAATAGAAAATATGTTACCCTTGCTCTATTATCACTAAAATAAGTCTATAAAGATCAACTCAAGGTTTATAAGAGAGAACAAAAGAGAATGAGGAGAAAGAAATAAGAGAAAACACACAAGGATAATTTAAACACTTTGGACAAAGGAAAAAAAAAGGGAAAATGATTGAATTTGGTAATAAGAGTAGGGGATATGAGAGATGCATTCTTGGTCAAGTGCTAAGTACTTTTTTTCTTATTTATAAAGAATCTTTTCTCTTGATGTTAAAACTAATAATTCTTTATTTAGTGTTGTTGTTTCTCTTTTCTGAGAATTTGATAATCTCTTTTAAAAGGATATTCCAAGTAGATTGCCACCTCGATGTTATTATTGGAGCCTAAATTCCAAATTGTACAAAATATAAGACAAATGCAAAAGAGATAAATGAGATACAAAAACAAGTGGATGATCTTTTAAGAAGTGTTATATGAGAGAAAGTTTGCTCCTTTGTATGTCGCCTATCTGGTTAGTACCAAATAAGGGTGGATCTTAGAGAATGTCTATGGATTTATGCACTATCAACAAAATTATTTTAAAGTATAAACATCAAATCCCTTAGATTAAATAATATGCTTGTTAAGTTATATGGTGCATGATTGTTCTCTAAAATTTGGTTACTATAAGAAGGTTGCGAATGGAAAAATGCTTTTAAAACTAAATACGGTATATATGTGTGTGTGTGTGTGTGTGTGTGTGTGTGTGTATTTTGATGATTTCATTGTCTATAATATAACTTAGATGAGAATATTGAATATTTGGGACATGTTTTATATGTGTTTAGTTAAGAAAAGTTGTTTGCAAATTTGATATCTCAAATTTTTATTCATCATTTGGATTCGTGAAGTACAATTAAGTATAATTAGATTCATGCTTTCGTTTTTAGTATTTTGTGGAAGAATGAAAGGAGTGTTCTTTTTGTACCAAACACGTTATGTTTCTTGATTATATGGTAAGTGCCAAAAGAATAAAAGTAGATTGAGAGAAAGTAAAGAGCTATTAGAGAGTGACTGATGCTAAAAATCATGTGTTGCTAAGAGCTTCTACAATCTGATTAGTTTTTATAGATGTTTTGTTAAGGACTTTAGCAAATTTACTATATTTTTTTAATGAGATAGTTAAAAAGAGTGTAGGAGTCGATGACCAAGAGAGAGCTTTAACTTATTGAAAGAGAAGTCAGGTTAGACACCTTTATTAGCTTTATCTGACTTTTCCAACACCTGTGAAATTGAGCGTGATGTTTTAAGTGTAGGAATTGGTACGATTTTGGTGCAAGAAAGAAGATCAATAGCATAATTTAGTAAGAAGCTTATTGGTGCAGCCTTAAACCACCCAACCTATGATGAGGAGATGTATGCATTAGTGAGAGCAATAGAGACTTGGCAATACTACTTGTGGCCCAAGGAGTTTACGTTATATATTGAAAAATCGAAGGGGGGTTAATTAATTCGCAAACGTGCCACAAATTTCTTTGCCACCAATAAAATAAAAAACAAGCTGAATCAAAATAA
>JANZXP010057824.1:0-11238 GCA_027576715.1 Erythroxylum flavicans | reverse complement strand
ATGTACAGATATTTTTCATGTGCAAAAATCACTGTTCACAAATGCATGAGCATGAGATGTGTTTTCCTAATTTCTCTGATTAATCTCTCGTGTACCCGTTTCTATTATTCAACCCGTTATATGGAAACGGGATGTTACATAGTTCCTAAGATACTCTAGAAGAACGTTTTAGATTAAGAAATGGCTCAAAGGTCTGTCAGTTGACATCTGAGGAGTGGTGAAATGTTTTTATGTAGTTTTCATATGTTATGTAGAACTTTTGTATAAAAAGTATTGTAAACTTTCAAATGTTTTGGTAATGTAAATATTTGTTTAAATGACTACGGTGTAAATTATGTTAGAAAAAGAAATGAGGAGTTTTTTTAAAAGTATTGTGTTATTCTATATGATGTTATATAAGTGAATATAACTGTTCTAATATGCCATTGCTATAGGATATGTACTTGAATGTCCTCTGGATGTTCGGGTATATACTTTATGGTAGTGGGATGTTACAGTATGACAAAGAGTCATATTAGTCATATTAAACCAACAGAGGTTGTAATTGATGTTTTGATGATAACAAAACATAAGTATTACTAATGGGTTTATTATTTTGATGAGAAGGAATATAAGAATAAAGCATATTCATAAATTTAAGAAGATAGTTTAAGAAATTAGTAAAAGAAAAGATTAAGTTTGTAAAGATAGTTTAGGAAATTAGTAAAAGAAAAGATTAAGTTTGTAACTTACAAATTGAAGAATAAGTCAAGAGCAAAAGAATATCAAGTATGACCATAAGTAAAAATTTTATATCACTATATTAAATGAGTCATTTCATTTATTAAAAGTCATAGAAGCTTTTAGTTTTAATTAAAAAAAACCTTTTGAACTTTTAAACATTCTTTAAGAAACATTTCAGGAGCAGTCTAAATTGTAATTTCATTAAACAAATTGAGTTTGAGCATTTGAAGTTCTTAAATTCATGTTTTCTTAGGGGAGGGGCTTGACCAACATATCTAATGGTTGACTAATATAGGTTAGTGGTTGGCTAATATAGGTTAAAGTCATTAAATTTGATGCAATGGGAAACCTTTTTTAATAAAATGGTTGATGTATTGGTTGACCAATATGTGTATTGGTCAACTAGTGTCTCAACAACCAATATCAGTTCATTCAATGCATACTAGTCAATCAATGTTTTGTAATTAACCATTGTAATAATTACGTTTTATTTTAAACATCATAAAGGTTCCTAAAACCTTTTAGATGCATATTTTCTCATTGGTTTTAAAATCAAAAAGAATTTGAGCTCCTTTTACACATAATTTAAAATTTTTCAATCATTTAAGCAACTTTGTCTCATTTTTGTGTGTATGATCCTCTTTGGGGTTATCAAGTGAGAAAGTGAGGTATTTTGAGTTATGAAATTTTGATAGGTAATTATATTATTGTATTTTAGGGGTTTCCAATGTGGAATAAAGGTTCCTCTTCAACATGGACAAAGATTCCTCTTATTAAGAAAAGAATCTATAAAGTCTATTCTTCTCTTTAAAAGAATAATTACAGTGGAATTCCAAGAAACATGTTAGGAGTCACTGTTGAAAAGGGTAATTTGTTGAGCTACTATTAATTGATTAATAGTCTTTCTTCCCTATCCTCTTTAAATTATTGTTCAATTGTTTGATTGATTTATGACGTAGCGCATTGTAACAATGCGTAAAATAAACTAGAGCTACATCTATAGCAGTGGTGAGTCTAGGTCGATCCCATAGAGAGTGAGTGTAGAGCTTTTGATTGATCATGAGTAAAAGCTTGGAATGTTGATTTCTTGCTATGATTTTTAAAAGTCATTCATCTTTACTTAAGATTATATATTCTTGGAATATATGGGAAATGAGCCAATGATTTTTGGGTCTATGAACTTAATTTTGATGTTTTGCCTAAGGACAGCCAAAAGCTAAATGTGGGGGAAACTGATATGTGTTTAATTGATTATGAATTTATTTCATAACACTTAGTGATTATTGCTATAAAAATGCTTAAGATACTCACTTTGACTCATATGTGATTTTAGACACAATTTGGAAACAAGGAAGTTAAAATGACTCGAAAGTATAATATGTGGGCCATTTTTTGAAGATTAATATTAACTTGTCTTCAGGGAGTAAGAAAAAGAAAATTAGATAAGAAGCAGACAAGAAAAGCTCTTTAAAATAGCATTTCTTGGATTAGAAGAAAATCTAGGAAATTCAGTCTAAAAGAAGAAAATAAAGAAGCAAAGAAAGCATCACTCGCTCATGTATGGCTATATAGATTATGTATGGATTTGTATGGATTATTCATGGGTATGCAAGATATCTTAATGTGAATTTCATGGATATAATCATAAAATTGTGAAGATGAGGGCAAGGTGTTGGATGCACAAAAAAACAAGAGAAAAATGTGAGCTAAAAAGAATGAATGGATGGAAAGCCTCTCACAACTGTGAGAAGAAGGCTGTGAGAGGCTCTATCACACCCGTGAGAGATAACTCACAAGTGTGAGAGATTGCCACATCACCTAGGTTTTTAGTATAAAGAAAAACAAGGTGTGATGGATGAAAATATGAAAGTTTTGATGTCCTTCAGTCAAGAGAAAACAAGAGAAGTGTCTCGACTGGGCTGAATCATGAGCGACCTTTGGGAGAGCATGAAAAGGGAGGTAAGCTCTCCACTATAAGAAGAACCATAGAGGGGTAGCTTTCTAATGCTAGTTCGGAGGCGATATCAATGCCAACAACCCAGTTAAGCATTCCTTCCTTATATTTATTGTTTCTTTCTCTCTTTAGAAATTGTTTATGTTATCCGATGTGTATGAATTTGTGTATTATGAAAAGATTATTTTAATGTGTTCATTGGATGGTTTATTTACATACCCATTGCTAGAATTTCAATATAATCAATAATTGTTATATTTGAAATTTATGTGTAGTGACTATTAATTCGATATCATTAAGGATAATGTAACTTAGATTAAATGACGCATCGTATATGGTTGTTGCCTTAATTAATCAGTTTTCCTAATTCATAATGCGATTGCCCAATTGAATATAGAGATCGTATCCTAAGTTATTCGGTGGCCAGGTATAATTATCGATCGTATCTTGATTAAGCACAACCTAAGGGAAAACTTTGGTTAATAGATTAACCTACAATTAATAGTTTCTAGGAGAGGTTTGAGAATCCCAAATAATCGAAATATGTTTAATTAGGTTGTAGGCCAAGATGGAACTAAAGAACCGCATTACTGATAAATTCATCACCTTCATCACTTTGCATGTTTTTTTATTTGTTTTTCTTAGTTTAGTTTCAATTTATTTTCTTATTTCAAACCAAACAAACCCCCTAAACCCAAATATTGATTAATTTCGTTTCTAATACTTTACACATACTCTCTGTGGGATCCACCTAGACTTGTCACTATTACATTATTAGGTTTAGTTTATTTTGACTAGAGTTATGGCGATCTGTCAATTTTGGCATCGTTGCCAGGGAATGTTGCATTTTAGTTTTTGTTTGTGATTTTAATTAGTGTTTTGTATATATTTATTCGTAATTGGTTTCTTTTCAGTTATTTCGTGATCCTTTAATTTATCTATTTCATGTTTGTGATTTAAATAGAAAAATCATGGATGGAAGTAATTTTTTCTTAAACTCTTACTCCCAATCTTATAACCAAGGTTAGATTGACCAATCTAACTTTGGTTATGGATGGGATAATCAACAAAGTTACTTCCATGATAGTTTGTAGGATGCACAACAATTCCCTTACATATCAGAAGTTTCTCATCACGATTGAGGCACATCTCTGGACTACTATATCAAGATCTATAATGCTAACGATCTACAATTTCAATAAGGTATGCAACGTCTTCAAGAGAGTATGCAACAGACCCAACAGGATATTGATAGATGTGCATTAGTCTATGCTTTTCTAAGTAATTGGCATGTGTCTCTTGCATAATAGTTGATTATTGTTATATTTTAGGATTCATTTTGTATGTTTTCATTTAGTTTGATTTTCAATGTTGTTCTTTTATGTTTAATGCTAATTTAGGATAAGAATTGATTATCTTTATATAGGCATGAAGATTAAGCAACTTAGAGATTGAGCTAGAGAACAAAAAGGAGAAGAGAAGAGGAGACATTCTATTGCAAAATCCCATGGTCGTGGGAATCACGTCAATTCCTACGATCCTGGGAAGTTTAATCAGAGACATTATACTGGGTTCAATTAAATGTTAGGGTTTTTGGACTATAAAACATATTAAACCTCCATAGATGAGAGAGGTATGAAACCCTCTATAGAAAAGAGCCTCTTTTAGTGAAGAATATAAGTTTTGAGTCTTGAGGAAGGTGAAGATTCAAGAATTATCAAAAACAATTAGGAAAATAGCACATCGACATAAAAAAGTCCAGATTTTGACAAAAACAGAGGAGTTTTCTTTTTTCAATTTCTTGTGTTTTTATCTCTTTTAATCTTTGTAGAATGGAATATTTGAGTGTTGATGATGTTATGGAGACCATGAGTGGCTGATCTAGTTTTAGGGATTACTTTTGAATTATTTTGTTAAGCTCCTATTTTATTGAATTGAATGAAAGTTGACTTTGATAATTGTTGATTATAGTTATATCTTGCAATAAATCAAGAGAGTGAGTAAGGTTATTTGTGTAGGATTGTACAACGAGAGTTGGAAACCTATAGACTTACAATCATCACGTTAGTTGATTAGTTAGAAGAGAGATCTCGGTTAATTTAATTGATCACCTATAGGATAGCTTAATAACTAGTTAAATTAATGGAATGATTGGGAGGGTTGAGAGATCATCCAATTGACTTCATTTAATTTTATTATTAGGGACAATTAATTACACCTTAAGAGAGGGTAGTTAATACAATTGAACATCTTAGGTGAGACACAATTTGATTAATAAAATAAGAGGGAGACAAAATAGGGAGAAAGTGATCTCTAGTCATTAAAACCTTGAATTCCAATTTTCTACATTTTGATATCGTCTATTGTTCATTGTTAGATTTTTAATTTTAATTTAATTTTTTAGATTATTTCCATTAAACAACTTCTTTTCTTAAACAAAGTTTGATCTGAATTAAGTGGAGTCTAGGCATCAATCCTTGTGGGATCGATATCTACTTTCTTACTATAAGTCACAGTCTGTATACTTGCAATTTTTTGCATAAAATAAGTATATTGTTTTGCAAAATTACACTTAACATATTTTTGGTGCCGTTGTCAGGAATTGATTGTTTAGCATCTTGTTCAGTTTAGAATACTTGATTTAAGAGTTTTTGATACTTTTCCTTGTGTATTTGCAAGTGCATGAATACAAGGAGTACGCGATGTGTGACAGAAGTTAGTGAAGATGAATTTCTCGATATTAAGAGACACGATTAAGAAGTACGAAGTGTCTAAATTTTAGACAGATAGATATGGATGAAGAAGGAGAGAAAGGAGGATCGGAGAGGATATTGATGGATTTCATAAGGCCAGGATTCAGTCCTCAAGAAGTTGCAAGACCAGTGGTTCATGCGAACAATTTCAAGATAAAGTTGGCACTCTTCAATATTTTGCATAATAGTGTGCAATTCTACGGACTATCTAACAAGGATCTGAATGCCCATATCACTAATTTTTTAGAGATCTACGATACTTTCTGATTCAACAAAATGTCTAATGATGTTGTTAAGTAAAGGTTATTTGCTTTCACTTTGAAAGATCGGGCAAAAGTATGATACAACTCACTAAATTCGAGGTAGATTAAATTCGAGGTAGATTACTACATGGAAGCAGCTTGCCTAAGCACTATAAGAAAAATGTTGTTTTGTGACGAATATTACTGATGGAAAACATTAACATTCCATCAATGAGTAAGATTAGCGATGGAAATTACTAACTAACAAAGGCATTGTAGAAACGGTCGTAGCTAATATTTACCGACAGAAGCTCATATTCCATTGGTAAATATACCGGCAGACAATTAATCTACCGTTAATAAATTTACCGATGGACAATTAATGCCCGTTAGTAAATGTACTGATGGATTCTTGTACGGTTTATCATCAATATATTTACCAACGTAATATATGCTTTCGTTGGTAATTATACCAATGGTTTATAGTTGTCTGTCAGTAAGATTGTTCAAACATTATCGATGGTTATGTTTTTCCATCGCTAAGTTTACAGATGGAAGTGGTTATTCTATCAATGATTACTGACAGTTTATGGATATCTGTCAGTAAGTTTGTTCAAATATTACTGACAGTTATGTTTGTTCTGTCAGTAAGTTTACGGACAGAAGTGGTTATTCCGTCTGTGATTACTGACGGTCAGTCGTCTTACATCGGTAATGGTTCTGATTTTACCGATAAAATCGAGAATGTCCATCGATAAATCAAGCAGAAAAACTTTTTAAAAAATATTCTGTCAATATCGTCAATAAATTTTATTTCATGATGTTATAATTAATGCATAATTTAAATAGTTATTAATGTAATAGTATACTTTTAATTGGTTTAAATAGAAATTTGATTGATGATACACAGTTGAAAATATCTTAATTGATAATAAAAACATTAAATTGTACATATTAAATTTTAGTAATTCAAATGAAATTACCAAAAGTTCACTACTGATTTGGAGACGGCAGATGCTTTGATTGGGGCGATGAGGTGTTAACCCTACCTTTCAACTCATCCACTTCATTATGGAGCTGAGCTATGTACTGCATCGACTGTTGAAACAGAGTTGCCAATGTTTACATTATGCTCCGAAGCTATTGGACTTCATTGGTTATGGACCGCCTACTAGATACTCTTGCACTAGACGTAAAGGATTGCGAATAATTATTCATAAATGAACTTAAGCTGAATATCCTTCCCGACCCAATCACCTACTACATGAAGATAAGTTTCTGTCTTATCAACATCTTCAGACTGCTGAGACTGTCGTTGAATGCTTTCTTGTATTTGGTTCTATCAGAAGGCAATGTTTATATTAGTAAGTGATCATTATTAAGAATTAATATTAAACCAGAAATTTCACATACATTTAGTTCTCTATAATGACTGTTGATGACATTAATGACTATTGATGAATGTCACACCGTCATGCTTCTTAATGCGAGTGTGCAAAAAGAGTTGACGGGGTTTAGGCCTCATGCCCATAGACTTTTCTGCATAAGATTAAAATGTTATAAGTGATCTAGAATTTATAAAAATTTTGGCAAAGTTTCCTCTATTTTTATAATATCTATCCCCTGTTGAACAAAGAAAATAACTCAACAACATAGCTATATATGGCACCAGGCATTTATAACGTTATCATTCTCAACAAGAAATACATATTTTCATTCCAAAATTCACACATCAAATTCAATTGAAATATAGCAAAGTAAAGAAATGAGAATATAAATGTAAACTGTAGATACTTATAAGTCTCTTTGCATGCACTTGGTGGATAATAGATCATCCCGTATGTACGGTAAGACTCTCTTCCCCCAGTCCTCCATATCTATTGGTCAAATTACACTCTGAAATGGACATTGCCTTAGGTGATGTCTAATACTGCTACCAACAACTCAATATTTGTTCAAAAATGTAAGGCGGTTGTACACCAGCCTTGTGTTTTGCAGCAACAAAGTCTCGATAATATGTACGTGCTCGTCTCTCCCATAATTTATAAATAATTACGTCAAATTCTGAATCCCAAAAAAATTCTTTCTAAAACAAAATGAAAAACATTCAATAAATACTTATAATGTAATAATGTTTATCTAATTAATGTACAAAAATTACTAAAAAATAAATTTTGATGTACCTCATACTCATAGTAAAATTCTTTTGTGGCCTGAGAGACATTCTTCCATACATAACCCTCAATATCAATCTTCTCCTTGAATTTTGATGTCATGTTTCTTGAGCACAATCCAGATGGAATGAACCTAATATAAAAAAAATAGTTTTATACCATTTTTAAAATTGAAACCTATAATTTAATTATAAACATATAGTGTTTCATGTATTTTCACTTACATATTATTGACAATTGTAATGTAAGTTCTTCTATCAGGTCCTTCAGCTCCAGCTGGTGGCTGCCTCCTTCATCATCATTGTTTACCCCTAATATCTCTGTCGGTATAGGGGTGGTAAATGATGTAGGGGTGGTGGATGGTGTAGTAGTAGGTACGGAAGGTGATGCCTTATCTGTAAGTGTAGTAGTTAGAGGGATGGGAGGTGATTCAGATCCAGCTGTTACATCATGAGATGCTTCACTTGTACACTAACTACCTCCAAATCGTGGTCTGAATCTTGGTTGCATTATATCATGTCTTCTCTTTGGTGGCATATTTCAACCTGAAATTAATATTTGACTGAATTTTCTAGAAATATTACAATTTAAATCAATATTTTATACAGTATATTGAAAAGGAAATAATTGATTACTTGATTATAATATTTAATTAGAAACACAAGTTAATCGCTATCATCACCTAATTGTAAATCAAAACCATCTTCTTTCTCTAAAGAATTTGAATAAAACTCAGGCTCTTCTTTAGATCTTTAGCCCTCCTCATTCTCTCCAGATAAAATTTCAACATATGCATTACATGGATCGTTCTAAGGTTCATTATCCTCATATAAGACAAATGCATTTATTTCATAAGCATCTTCTTGGAAAGCTTCACTTTCAATTCTCTGTTCTTCTTTTCTATGTGATTCAAAAATACCTCTAGGTTTAACTTTGCAAATGGCCAACCAATTTGACTTATTTGTCGTAAGATGAGAAAAGGGACATAATACACCTGGATCGCTTGCATTGCCAACACGAAAGGTTTAAATTGTCGAAATCTTCTTTGCTTGTTGATTTCAAATAGATTGTATAGGCTATGCACTTTTGTACCAACATTTAGAGGTGGATCAAACTAGTCACACTTAAATATCCCACTTCACTTTATTGGCAATGCAAGGTACTCAATTTCAAGTATCTCAATAATTTTGCCATAGTAATCCATCAATTCTCCCAGTATTAAAACTCCATTATTTATTGTTGCCATGCTATGACCATAATATTCTGTATGATATTTGTATTCATTAATGAAATACACAAGATATGATTTAATAGTTCACAAAGGTCCCTTTGCAAGATCACATATGAACTTGCTCTCTATTGAATTTTCTAAGGCCTACAGAAAAGAAAATACCATATTAAATAGTATATTGTGGTTTGAACACTTAAATCTTATAATTCAATCATTTTAATATTTGTAAGTAAAAACTTACATATTGTTCGAACCGTCGAGGAAAGTGTCTTCCAAGTTCTTTATTAATATCATCATGTGCTTTGTCGGGTATGAGCTTGCGTAACAATTCCTCATATAATCTAAAAACAATATTATGTATTTCAGTTATGAATAACACTAAAATTCAAAACCCAAATAGTCAATTTCAACCTACTATATGAAAGTTTGAACCTCTTGACAGTTCAATAAAATATAACCAAGTGCAACCTCAATTTCTTCCTTTGTTAACATTCTTCTCGTTGAACATCCATATGTTCATCCAGGATATGTGAAAATGGATAAGTTATCATCAGCATCACTAGTTCCTCCCCGATCGTCATTACGAAGAACTTATCTTTCTTTGGTGTGAACATGAGGCTCAAAATAATGTGAACAAAATATACTAACTTCCTCTACTAAATAAGTATTACCTATCAAACCTTTAACTCTAGCCTTATTTTTCACATTTTTCTTCAAGCGATGTGAATACCTATATTAGCAAATAGGGTTATACCAATTTAGTTATAAAAAGATGATATGACTTCAATTGCAATCATTTTCATTGAATTACGTACCTCTCAAATGGATATATCCAAAGATATTGAACTGGACCAGCTAGTTTAACCTCTTATGCTAAATGGATAGGTAGATGCTCCATACAGTTAAAAAAACTTAGAGGAAATATCTCTTTTAACTTGCACAGAATTACTAGAATTTCCTTTTATAGTTTTTCCATTTCAGCCAACTTAATTCAGAAGATGTTAAGCTTTTGAAAAATAAACTTAACTCAGTTATTATTTCCTAAACCTTATTCGGTGGCAACTCCTGAAATGCAATTGGAATTAGCCTTTACACAAATACATGATAATTATGACTTTTCATCCTAAATAATTTGTACTTCCTCGTGTCCACACACCTTGCTAAGTTTGAAATATAACCATCGGGAAACTTTAGACTTTTCAACCATTCACATAATATTTCCTTTTGCTTTTGGTCCAAAGTGTAACATGCTTTCGCATATTTACCAGTGCGATGATCTTTATGCAACTTATTCCTTCCACAAAAAAGTTTCAAATCAGCTCATGATTTTGCATTGTCTTTTGTCCTCCCTTCAATGTTTATTATGGTATTGAACAAATTGTCAGAAATATTTTTTCAGTATGCATCACATCTAGATTATGATGTATCAAATTAGTTTTCCAAAATGGCAAATCCTAAAAGATGCTTCATTTTCTCTAGCCAAGGTTTTTATTAATGCTTGTATTAGTTTCATCAGCTTCAAATTCTGTAACTTTCAGTAAACCTAATTCCTCAATCTCCTGCAATATCTCTTCACTAGCTTTGTGAGGGGGAGGACGTGCTTTTACGATCCTATTCTTAATGAACTTTTGTTTATTGCACCTAAATGGATGATTTGGAGGAAGGAATTTTCTGTGGTTGTCAAACTAACATATTTTGCCCCCGTTTGAAAGATAAAACGCATCAGAATCATTGCCACAATAAGGACAAGCCAATTTTCCTTCTGTGCTCCATCCAGACAATATAACATATGCCAAAAAGTTACCAATTTCTTACATCAAAGCTGCTCTCAACATAAAATTTTGTTTCAGATACACATCATATGTCTCAGCACCATATTCCCAAAGATGCTACAATTCATATATCAATGGTTGTAAAAATACATAAATTTTATGCTTTTGATTTGTAGGACCTAGCACAGTCACTGTTAAGAACATATATGCTTCTTTCATACACATTCTATTGGATCGGAAAAAGAAAGCATGCTATATTTTGAGAAACGGTAAATTTCAAAACGTTTAATAAATCATTTTTCCAACAGAAGCAACAAATCCAAATCATCATGCCAATCTATACATGATATGGTATAAGGATAATAAAAAACATAAACAAGATGAAGAGT
>JANZXP010057803.1:0-11239 GCA_027576715.1 Erythroxylum flavicans | reverse complement strand
TCATTTTCAACTCCATATCATCTATAAAGATATTATAGTCCATGATTAATCATGAACACCAATAACAGAACATACATACATACATACATATATATATATATATGTGTGTGTGTGTGTGTGTGTGTGTGTGTGTGTGTTCTTCATCACTTTCACCCTAATTCTGCCCATTTTATAGTCTCTCACTACCAAAATCACCAAAACAAAACATTAACCTATCTACACTTCTCATGTACTGCTCGAAATGTTCTAAGAAAAGTTTCGGGGTCCAATATGAACTGTCTTCGTGATTTCATATGAGTGAGCACATTGATGATTGTTCGCTCATTGAGTTTACAAAACTCATCAAAATTGAAAATGTTAATTTTCAGGTACGAGGGAGACATATTTCCTAAGGCAAACTAGTAGGAGTCTAGTTCTATCAATTTTGGACTCAAGAAAGGCTCAAAGGTCGATCAGTTGATGTTGAAGAATTTAGATATGATGCTTTTGTATAGTTCCTCATTTCATGTAGAATGTTGTTAAAGATTAGTAAACTCTTATATGTTTTTGATATTGTATATATGGATTTAGTAGTTAAATGCTACATTGTAAATTATGTTTTATAAATGAAATGGGAACATTTTATCTTTTGAATATTTGTGTTATGTATGATGCCATATAAGTAAATGTGATTGCTTTAGCACACCACTTTAATAGGGTATGTTCTCGAATGTCATAGCGATGTTCGGGTTTGTGCCCCATGTAGGTGGTGCGTTACAAATTTTTGGTATCAGGGCATGGTTTGGCATCCAAAAGGACATATAAGAACATTTAGACATGATATATGATGAGAGAATCGAATAGTAATCACGATTTTTTTATTATAGGTCATCTGCTATAGGTGATCAAGTTGTAAAGTTAGCTGACCTAAAGTCTGTAAGAGCCATTAGAGAGTCTCCAGCACCTCAATATAACCAAATGCCTCAGAGAATTCTTGAGAGGAGAGAAAAGAGATGTGGTAGGGGGCTGGAGTCTTCTATGGAAGTATAGACCCTACTAAGGTAGAAGGACGGTTAGAGAGAACAGAAAGCATATTTAATCAGATGGACTATGAGTCTAATGAGAACTTTGACTACGCGGTTTCGCTACTACAAGGTCCAACTTATCAGCAGTGGAAGGCTATTCTGAGCAGTACCACCCAACCTTGTGGTTTAATGTAGGAAGATTTCCATAAAGTCTTCAAGGAGAATTATATGCCAAAGATCTATTTGGATAAGAAGATTAAGAAATTTGTAAATCTAAAGTAGGGAAGTCTCACCGTAGGTAAATACGAGATACGATTCAATGAGTTAATGGAATATGTAATTGCATTGATTCCAGCTAAAGAAGACAAGTGTAGACGATTTGAGGATGGGCTAAATATGGAGATTAAAACAAGGTTAGCTATTACTAATCTGTGCGGTTTTATTGAGCTAAGAGCTGCCTCAATTAGAATTGAACAATTGTTGAAAGATGGATAAGGAGAATATAGACAAGAGTTCAAAATCAAGAGACTTTGTGGGTCTCAATCTGATTCTGGTAGAAGGTTCAGTAAATGCCAGAATAGATCGTTTTGACCACTGACTAGATTGAGATAGTCAAGGTTTAGACAGAGAGATAGTTTTGTACAGCCTGGCATTGGTAGAGGATAAGTATTAGGAGGGCAGTCACATCATATGCCTAGCTGTGAACATTGTAGGAAGAAACATAATGAAAAATGTTGGAAGTTATCGAGAGCTTGCCTTCGGTATGGCTCTTTTGAACACCAGATTAAAGATTGTCCTATAATTTTCAGAGCATAACCTGGAATGAGAGGAGGAGTAATGACTAAAATGACTGTCCAACATAGTAGAGCTAGTGGATCAGGACACAGAGGTAGAGGTAGAGGAAAAATAAATTCAACTGGTCCTACTGTCAAAACTGAGGTGTGGAGTAATCAGCAACAGTCTTAGACCAGAACTTATGCCATCACCAAACAGGAGGCTTAGAACTACCCAAATGTTATAGTAGGTGTATTAAATGTCTTTCAATTTGAAGCATTTGCATTGCTAGATCTAGGATCTACACATTCATTTATCACACTGTATCTGGCATCTAAATTACATTGTGAGAGAGAAATGATGAAATGTGGATTAGAGGTGAGTACACCAATAGGTAGTACTATAGTGATTGGAGAACTGTGTAAATGGTATATGATTTGGGTTGATCAAGCAGAGTTAGAAGCTGATCTGATAGTATTGTAATTAAATGAGATAGACCTTATCTTAAGTATGGATTGGCTTACTCTTCATAAGGCTGTAATGAACTGCTACACTAAGGAGGTGATTCTTGAATCTCCTAATCAGCCGAGAGTAATATTTCGAGATTGATTTCATCAATAAGTGCTTTGAGATTAATTCGAGTAGGATGTGAGGCTTATTTAGCCTATATAGTTGACACCTATTCTGAGCATACAGTGCAGGATATTTCTATTGTTAGGGATTTGGTAGATGTATTTCCCGCTGAATTATCTAGTTTACCCCAAATAGGGAGACGGATTTTACTATCAACCTTATTCTAGGTACTGCTCCTATATCTATTCCTTCATATAGGATGGCATCTGTAGATCTTAAGGAACTTAAGGCTCAGTTACAGGAGTTGTTGGATAAGAGTTTTATCAGACCAAGTGTCTCACCTTGAGTAGCCCTAGTTTTATTTGTGAAGAAGAGAGATGGGACTTTAAGGTTGTGCATTGACTATAGGCAGTTGAATCGGGTGACAATGAAGAATAAGTATCCGTTACTAAGAATAGACAATTTACTTAATCAGTTTCAAGGAGCTTAGGTGTTCAATAAACTAGATTTGAGATCAGGGTACTATCAGTTGAAGATAGCAGAGGTTGATGTACCGAAGAGTACATTTAGAACCAGACATAGTCACTTTGAGTTTGTGGTGATGCCTTTTGGGTTAATAAATTCTCAAGCAGCTTTTATGTCTTTGATGAATAAGGTATTTCAACCCTACTTAGATCATTTTGTGATTGTGTTCATCGATGATATTTTGGTGTATTCGAAAAGTAGAGAGAAACATTCCGAGCACTTGAGGTTAGTCCTATAAATAATAAGAGAGAAGAAATTGCATGCCAACTTCAGTAAGTGTGACTTTTGATCAAGTAGTATTCTTTGGTCATATAATAACTGGACAGGGCATACAGGTAGACTCAAAGAAAGTAAAAGCAGTGATGAAGTGGGAAGCTTTTATAAATGTATCTGAGATTCGAAGTTTTCTTAGATTAGTAAGATACTATAGGAGGTTTGTCGAGGGGTTTTCTTTTATCTCAACCCCTTTGACAAAGTTTCTGAGGAAGAATGTACCATTTAGATGGACTGATGAATGATAAAGGAGTTTTAAGTAACTAAAGCATCAGTTAACTACAATACTGGTGTTAGCTATTCCATCTGGATCTGGAGGATATGTGGTGTATAGTGATGCTTCACACCAGGGATTGGCATGTGTACTGGTGCAACATGGCAGAGTGATTGCATATGCATCGAGACAGTTAAGGTCTCACAAGTTTAATTATCGAGTACATGATTTAAAGCTTGCCACAGTAGTTTTTGCTTTGAAGATTTGGAGACATTATCTGTATGATGAGACATTTCAGATATTCACTGATCATAAAAGTTTGAGATATTTGTTGAGTCAGAAGGAGTTGAATATGAGATAAAGGCGATGGATTGAACTACTTAAAGACTATGGTTGCACAATAGAGTATCAACCTGGTAAAGCTAATGTTGTAGCTGATGCATTAAGCAAAATATTAGATAGCAGTGTAGCACAAATGCAGATATCGAGGTTACCAAACCTAGTGCAATTAAGAGCATTGAATGTTGAGTTGAAATTAGGGCAGAATGAGGCATTGTTTGCTACATTGAAGCTTAGGTCGATGTTACATAAATGGATCATAAAAGCCCAAAGTAAGGATCCATAATTAGTGAATCTTATTGAGAATTTGAAATTGAATTTAAATTCTGAGTTTGAATTGAGAAATGATACATTGTGGTTAAAATAGAGATTGTGTATACCTGATATGGATGATTTGAGAAAAGAGATTTTGAAGGAAGCACATATAGCAGCCTATGTTATGCATCCTGGTACTACCAAGATGTACAATACGCTTAAAAAACATTTTTGGTGGCCAGAGATGAAGAAGCAACTGGATGAGTATATTGCTAAGTGATCCCATGTTCCAAAGAGCATTGGATCAGTATGTAGCTCTAATTGAATTTGCATACAACAATCATTATCACAGTAGTATCAATATGGCACCATATAAGACGTTATATAACAGAAAATGTCGTTCGCCTTTGTATTGGGATGGAGAGGGTCTAAGAATTATTGAAGGATCAAAACTGATTCAAGATACTATTGATAACATTAAACTGATCTATAGTAGAATTAAAGTAGCATAAGACAGAAAAAAGAGTTATGTGGATCAACACCAGAGAGATATGGAGTATCGAGTAAGAGATAAAATATTTTTAGAGTATTACCTAAGTGAGGAGTGCTAAGGTTCAGTAAAAAGGGTAAGCTAAACTCTAGATACATAGGTCCATATGAGATTACAGAAAGAGTTGGACCATTGGCTTATAAGTTAGCATTGCCAGCTGAAACTGCTAAGATCTATAATGTGTTTCATGTCAGTATGCTCAGAAGATATCGGTCTGATCCGATACACATATTGCTAACTCAAGAAGTTGAAGTTGCAAGAAATTTTAGTTATGTTGAGGAACCAGTCAAAATAGTGGGTTATCAGATGAAGCAATTAAGAAACTGAATGATCCTACTGGTGAAAGTCCTTTGGAGGAATCATTCGAGAGAATAAGCCACATAGGAAATGGAGGAGAACATGAGGAATCAGTACCCCCATCTCTTTAATTAATCAGGTAAGAATTTCAAGGATGAAATTTCCTAAGGGTAAAGAATTGTAATAACATGTTTTCCATACTAAGGGTTAGAGCCCTAGACTATCGAGATATAAGAGAAATAGCATTGAGAAATTATGAGGAGCATTGCATTCACATGCATACCATTAGCATACACACATACGAATTTTTATTTTTGTGCACATTGCAAAGACTGTATATGCACTCAATTAACATGTTCCAAGTATGAAAGATTTAAAATGATCATAACATGAATTGTGAATTTTTATGTCTTGGATTTTGGTCTGATAGTTTCAATTATTAATTTAGAATTTATTTGTTAAAATTAGGATATTTATGAATTTATTTGTAATTTTAGACTAGGAAAAATGTCAAGTGGCAAGAAAAATTGATAATTGACAATAAAAATAAGTGACATATGACAATATAAATGAGTGACATGTGCCATTAGGATTTATTAACAAATGGTATAGAAAATTGGGTGACAAATGGCATGAACATTGAGAGACAAACGGACTAGTTATTAAAAGACAAGTAGAACCATAAGAAATGACATGTGGCAAGTGACAAGTGTCACAACACTTGCATTTCACCACTCACGACACTCACCTTTGAAAGGCCCTCTTCATTTGTCTTTCATTTGTTACTTTTTGCTTTATTCTCTCATCTTGTTTCTTCTCCATTTACGACATTCACCACCTAATCCACAAAATGTTGAGTTTGCTATCATCCTTCACTTAACCACTCCAAGATTTCGGTTATCTTCATCTTTTTACTAAAAACCTAGCTTCTACATTAGAAGATTGATGAACATGTAATGCTTGGAGAGCTAGGTTTACTTGGAGATTTGAAGAGGCTCTGGAATTAAAAAAGTAAGTAAGATCATGTTCTTCATGGTTTGATTAAATGAAACATATATGATGATAGTTTAAAATATAGATTGAAGGTGCTAATAGTGTTGAATGTGTGCCGAAAAGTTGACAAATGAAGAGATACATCTATATCCTGTTTTTATGTAAATGATCAATAATATTTTTATGGATGATTTGAGTTAGGATTGAAGTATAATTGATGATGAATTCATGCTAAAGATAGGTGTTAATGAAGTGTTTTCAAATCTAGAAAAGTTAAGACTGCATGTATGATGGTATAAATTGAATGGTAATAAAGCAAATGAGTAGATTTTTATGGGATTTAACGTAACCAATATGGAGGGTAGACTAACATGAAATGAAGTAGCTTTATAGGACATGAATTTTGGAAAATTTTAAGTAGTAGTGATGTCTTTAAGTATGTGAAATTCGTGAAGAATTGAGGAAGACAGACTGTGCACGATTGTGGCCCTCTGTGCACGAACGTGGCCTATTTACTTGCCTTCTATCATGATCGTGGCATCGTAAGCCTAGTTCTGGATTGATAATTTTTGTTTTATGTACATGTTGAACCAACTGAGAAAAAAAAATACTCTAAATTGGTGTATTTGGACTTGATTAAAGCTTAAAATGAACCTAGATTGTTGCTTGATTAATTAGTTAAGGAGCTTGATATGTTTAGGTTGATAATTGATGTTTTAACATAGGAATGGATTGATGACATTAATGTATCAAAATCTGGAAATTTATTAATGATATATGAATAGAAGTGTTCCTATGATTGTAAATGTGATCTAAAGGATATGAGTAAGGTGTATTAGGTAAGAACGAATGAGAATTTGAATATTACATGGTTATATAGTGCTACAAAAAGGAATAAAGAATATGTGATTTATGAATTTAAAATAATCAAGTATATTTGAGGTGTAAACCTAAGTTGCAAACTAGATGTATACAAGCTATGATGTTCGAATGAATGGTAAGGAGATGTAATTAAGGATACATACCCGGGAAAGTCAAATTGAGCATGCATTGTAAATAACATGTATATACATGTATGTATGTGTGCATGATTGGATATTAATATGCTTGAACAACTTAGTAATGTGTATAAATGTGTGTATTGCATGATTTAGACGCTCAAGTCGAACGCCAGCATCTAGACATTGCCGGTTGGTCTAGGCAATAGCTATCTGGAGATTATTGTGAGTCAACCTAGAAGTTTCTCGCTAGGATTGATTGTATCTGCTTCAATTTCAATTATTGAACTGTTATTGATGTGAATGTGATAATTCCAGATATTGATAGTCCGAGGAGTTTGATATTGAGATTTTATTGGAAGTGTTTCATAATTGAATATGAATCTGAAAGAAATATGTGTACTCAACAAATAAGTTGAATTTCGGACTTAGGTCCAATGAATATGAAAAATGACTATGTCTGAAATGAATGAAAGTTATTGAAAGTGTAATATGTGAAATCGTGCACTTCATCACATTATTATGTATGATCATATAAAGGAGTTGTAACTAGAAGGGCCATTGAAAAGGAGCTTAAAGCTTAGAAATGCGCATAAAGAGCCAGAGGCTTAATATACAAAATGAGCCCAATATCTACAATAGATACGGAACAGTTATGAATAAGCCCAGTATCCATAACGAATACGGAACAATTAGAAAGGCGCTCGTTCATAACAAAGTAACAATAAAAGTGGAGTCACATGTGTATTGCCTATACAAGTTGACCTGTATTATATGAATGTTTGAAATGAATTATTTAAACTGTTTTGAATTAGAAATGTGAGATAGTACACAATTGTTTTTTATGAAATATGATGATATATGAAGTGATGTTTAATATGTGATGATATGATTTGTCTGTGAATTTGGAATGTGAATTGTCTTTGAGATTTGATATGAGTGAGCACGTCGATGATGGTTCACTCATTGAGTTCGTAAAACTCATAAAAATTGCAAATGTTGATTTTCAGGTATGAGGGAGACATAGTTCCTAAGGAAAACTAGTATAAATATAGTTCCGTTGATTCCGGACTCAAAAATGGCTCAAAGATCGGTCAGTTGATACTAAGGAGTTTAGATAGAATGTTTTTGTATAGTTCCTCATTTCATGTAGAATGTTGTATAGGAGTAGTAAACTCTTATATGTTTTTGATATTGTATATATGAATTTAGTAGTTAAATGCTACATGTAAATTATGTTTTATAAATGAAATGGGAACATTTAATCTTTTGAATATTTGTATTATATATGATGCCATCTAAGTGAATGTGATTACTCTAACATGCCACTTTTATAGGGTATGTTTGCGAATTTCTGAGGGATGTTCGGGCTTATGCCCCGTGCAGGTGGTGCATTATACAGCTAACCAAGAATTATGGCCAGATTGTGAGACAATGACTCAATTGTCTTCAATTGCTCAAATATTGAATCTAAAGTATGAAGGGCATATTTTTTATCGTAGTTTTGTTAAAATTCTTGGATGGTATGATGAATCATTGCCTCTTGATCTTACAATGGTTGATAGTTTTTACAATATGAAGAAACTTATTAGGGGTCTTGGTTTGTTTGCTAAAAAATTGATTATTGCAAATTACGATGTATGTTATATTGGGAGATGATGTGGAATTACAAGAGTGCAAATTTTATAGTTAATCTAGTTTCAAACTTTCTAGGTTACAGAAATTGGTACCTAGAAGCGGATGTATTATTTCCCTCTAACTCCGAGACTTCAAAGACTACATGCTTCTAATATTACTGCATCTCACATATGATGGCATAATGAACACGAACAGGAAGATGGAATAATGAGTCATCCATCATATGCACAGACATGGAAACATTTCAATAACACTTATTATGAGTTTGCAGCTGAAAGTCAAAATGTTAGATTGGGATTGTTGACGGATGTATTCTAGCCTTTTGGTTAATCTGGCCAACAATATTCATCATGACTAATCATAATTACTCCTTATAATTTATTTCTATAGATGTGCATGAATGAGGCATATATGTTCTTGATAGTGATTATGTCAGGGCCTACATCTAAAGCATAAATTTGGTGTATTCTTATAACCATTGGTATCTAAGTTGTAGCATCTTTGGGAATATGGTGTGGAGACATATGATGTGTCTCTAAAGCAAAATTTTATGTTGAGAGCAGCTTTGATGTAGACTATTAGTGATTTTTCGGAATATGCTATGTTGTCTAGATGGAGCATAGTAAGAAAATTGGCTTATTCTTATTGTGGCAATGATTCTGATGTGTTTTATCTTCCAAATAGGGGCAAAACATATTGGTTTAACAATCACAGGAAATCTCTTCCTCTAGATCATCAATTTTAATGCAATAAACAAAAGTTCATTAAGAATAGGACAGTATAAACACCTCCCTCACAAAGTTGGTGAAAAGATACTGCAAGAGAATGATGAATTAAAGTTGCTGAAAGTTACAAAACTTGAAGCTGATGAAGTTAATACAAGCATTAGTAAAAACTTTGGTTGGAGAAAATAAAGCATCTTTTAGGATTTGTCATATTGGAAAACTAATTTGATATGTCATAATCTAGATGTGATGCATATTGGAAAAAATATTTTTGATAATATGTTCAATACCATAATGAACACTAAAGGGAGGACAAAAAATAATAAAAAATCAAAAGATGATTTGAAACATTTTTGTCAAAGGAATAAGTTAAATAAAGATCTTCGCACTGGTAAATGTCCAAAAGCATGCTACACGATGGATAAAAAATAGAAGAAATTTTTGTGTGAATGGTTGAAAAGTCTAAAGTTTCCCAATGGATATGTTTCAAACTTAGCAAGGGGTGTGGACATGAGAAAGTACAAATTATTTGGGATGAAAAGTTATAACTGTCATGTGTTTATACAACGGGTAATTTCAATTGCATTTCAGGAGTTGCTACCAAATAAGGTTTGGTAAGTTAAAACAAAATAAAATTTGTTTTTCAAAAGCTTAACATCATCTGAAATAACGTTGTCTAAAATGAAAAAACTAGAAAGGGAAATTCTAGTAATTTTGTGCAAATTAGAAGGATTTTCCTTCCAAGCTGCTTTGACTGTACACAGAGTGCACAGGGCAAGGGATCAAGAATCCAATTTGTATTATGAATAATATCAAAACCTCACGGCCAAGGCTAAACATAAAGTATTTAACTCGACCACGAGTTCGCAGGAAATGTTGGATCCAGGTATTACGGACCGTCATCAGGATGGTACGCCGTCAAATCCAAGATATTGAAGGCGTTGGAGATGTTAAAGCTGTCTGGAAGATCCACGACGTATGCGTTGTCATTGATTTTGCGGAGGATCTTGCAAGGACCAAATTTCTTGGGGTGAAGTGTGCTGTGGAAACCAACTGGAATGCGTTTTTTGCGAAGGAACACCATTACGTCATCACCGACCTGGAAGACTTGCTGCTTTCGATGCTGATCAGCTACAAGCTTGTACTTTAGGTTGGATTCGTGGATTTTGGTAGCAACTTCATCACGCACAGCCACAGTTCGTTCAGCAAAATCATCTGCAGAATGACGCGGCCCAATGTCAATGGAATCAAATCAATGGGCATTGCAAGAAGCTTCGTATAGACCACCGCAAACGGAGCCTTCCCAATGGAGCTGTGGATGGCACTATTGTAAGCGAATTCATCCTAGGCCAATGCTAAATCCCACTGTCTCGGCTTGTCCTGACAGATGACACGAAGCATGTTGCCCAGAGTGCGATTGACCACCTCTGTCTGACTTTCAGTTTGCGGGTGAGTAGTACTACTGAAATTAAGAGATGAGTCGAACCACTTCCACAAACGCTGTCAAAAATGTCCTAAGAACCGAGAGTCACAGTCAGACGTGATGGACTTGGGAATACCGTGCAAACGAATAATCTCTCGGAAGAATAAGGAAGCAACAGCGTCTGCATCGGTGGTCTTGCGACAAGGAAGGAAGTGTGCCATTTTGCTAAAACGATCAACCACTACACAGAGCGAATCCATGCCCCTCTGCGTGCGCGGAAGCCCTAAAATAAAATCCATGGAGAGATCTTCCCAAACATCATCCGGTACAGGCAAGGGAGTGTACAACCCGGTGTTTTGAGACTTCTCTTTGGCAGTCTGACAGACATGACAGGCTTGTACTACGCTGGTGACATCCTTGCGGAGTTGGGGCCAGTAAAATCGATCACGCACTGCCTCCACTATCTTGTCCCGGCCGAGGTGGGCTGCTAAGCCACCGGAATGAAGATCATAGATGACTTTATCCCGTAGAGACGTCCGAGGAAAGCATAGCTGGTTACCTCTGAGCAGGAAACCCTCATAAAGGAAGTAGTCCGCCTGGTTCCTACCCTCACGGCATTGCGCCCAAATCTGGCCAAAGTCCTGGTCATGCTCATAAC
>JANZXP010057752.1:0-11242 GCA_027576715.1 Erythroxylum flavicans | reverse complement strand
ACTTTTTTAAATAACAATATTGTAGAAATGAGTAATATTGATAGATCTTGAATATATAGACAATTAGCACCCGATGGTTTCATTAATCCTGAGTTTGTTGAGGGAGTTAAAGATTTTATTGACTATGCATGTTCTCAACCTACATATATGGATGGTTCAAAGATCAGATGTCTTTATAAAAAGTGCAAACATATTCATTTTCTTCCTATTGATGCGGTGAAACTCCACTCGTTAAAAAAAGGGTTTGTTCCAAATTACTTTGATTGGACACGACATGGAGAGCCATTAATTTGTAGTATTTCAAAGGGTAATGAAGTAAACTCATCAACAAATGTGGATGGGTTTGAAGGGGGACTAGATTTATAACAAATAATGTGGATGCAACAAAAAATCCTTACATCCAAATGGTTTATGATGCAATAGGGTATACCTTTTAAACAAATATAGAAAATTTTGAAAAAGGACCAAACTCACATGCGAAAAAGTTTTTATACTTACTAAAATTAGCTAACTAAGAATTATGATCAAATTGTGAGATCATGACTCAATTATCTTCAATTGCTTGTATATTGAACATAAAATCTGAATGGCATATTTTTGACCAAAGTTTGGATAAAATCCTTGCTTGTTATAACTAATCATTGCCTCCTGATCATACAATGGTTGATAATTTTTACAATATGAAGAAAATTATTAGGGGTCTTGGTTTGCTAGTTGTAAATTTTGATTGTTGCTATTTGGGATAAATGTTGTTTTGGGGAGATAAAGTGGAATTATAAAAGTGCAAATTTTGTGGTCAATCTAGGTTCAAACCTAGAAAACATACTATGAAACTGAAATTAGTACCTTAGAAGCGGATGTATTATTTCCCACTAACTCTGAGAATTCAAATACTATATGCCTCTGATGTTACTGCATCTTACATGAGATGACATAATGAACATGAAAAGGAAGATCGAATAATGAGTCATCCATCGAATGCATTCGCATAGAAACATTTCAATAATACTTATTCTGAGTTTGCAACTGAAACTCGAAATGTTAGGTTGGGATTATCGACAGATAGATTCCAACCTTTTCGTCAATTCAACCAAAATATTCATCATGACCAATCATAATTATTCCTTATAATTTGGCTCAATGGATGTGTATGAATGATGCATATATGTTCTTAACGGTGATTGTGTCAAGGCCTATAAATCTAAAGTATAAAATTGGCGTATTCTTACAACCATTGGTATCCGAATTGCATCATCTTTAAGAAGTTGGTGTGAAGACATATGATGTGTCTCTTAAACAAATTTTTTTATTGAGAGCATCTTTGACATGTACTATTAGTGATTTCCCTGCGTATGCTATGTTGCCTGAATGGAGCACAGTAGGAAAATTGGTTTGTCCTTATTGTGGTAATGATTTTGATGTGTTTTATCTTCCTAAAGGGGCCAAAACATCTTAGTTTGACAAATACAAGAAATTTCTTCTTCCAGATCATCCATTTAGACGTAATAAACAAAATTTTATTAAGAATAGGATAGTACAAACATCTCCTACCCCTCACAAAAGATGGTGAAGAGATATTGCAGGAGATTAATCAATTAGGGTTGCTAAAAGTTGCAAAACTTGAAGTTGAAGAAATTAATAGAAGCATTAGTAAAAACTTTGGTTGGAGAAAATGAAATGTCTTTTAGGATTTGTCATATTGGAAAACTAATTTAATATGTCATAATCTAGATGTGATGCATATTAAAAAAATATTTTTGACAATTTGTTCAACACCATAATGAACATTTAAGGAAGGACAAAGGACAATGCAAAATCATAAGCTAATTTGAAACTTTTTTGTAGAAAGAATGAGTTAGATAAAGATCTTCGCACCAGTAAATATCCGAAAGTATGTTACACTTTAGACAAAAAAAGGAAATTTTATGTGAATGGTTAAAAAGTCTAAAGTTTTTTTATGGTTATGTTTTGAACTTGGCAAGGTGTGTACGTATAAAAAAGTAAAAATTATTTAGGAATATAAGTCATGATTGTTATGTGTTTATGTAAAGGCTACTTTCAATTACATTTTGGGAGTTGTTACCGAATAAGGTTTGGGAAACTATCACAGAAATAAGTTTGTTTTTCAAAAGCTTAACATCATCTGAAATAAAGTTAGCTTAAATGGAAAAACTAGAAAGGAAAATTCCAGTTATCTTGTGCAAATTAGAAAGGATTTTCCCTCCAAACTTCTTTGACTATATCGAGCATCTACCTATACATTTAACACACGAGGGTAAACTTGCTCATCCAGTTTAATATCAATAGATGTACCCGTTTGAGAGGTAATTATAGTTAATATTTAAATAAAACTTATAGTATGTTTTTATCATATAATTGTAATAACCATATTTGTAATACAGGTATTTGCATCACTTGAAAAAAAATGTCAAAAATAAGGTTAGAGTTGAAGGTTCGATATGTAATGCTCATTTAGAGGAGGAAGCAAGTACATTTTGTTCACATTATTTTGAGTTGCATACGCACACCAAAAAAAGAAAAGTTCCTCGTAATGACGATAAGGGAGAAATGAGTGATGCTGATAGTAACTTATCCATTTTCACATTTCTTGAACGAACATATGGACGGTCAACAAGAAGAATGTTAACATAAGAAGAAATAGAGGTTGCTCATGGTTACATTTTATTAAATTGTCAAGAGGTCCAATCTCTCGTGCAGTAAGTTTAAGTTGATTTTGAAATTAATTATTTGGGTGTTTTTAAAGTTAGTTTTATTCACAACTAAAATACATAATAATGCTTTTAGATTATACTAGAAATGGTTACGCGAGCTAATGCCTGAAAAACAAAGGGTGATATCAATAAAGAAGTTAAAAGACACTTTCCTCGATAGTTTGACAAATATGTAAATTTCCACTTGGAATAATTGAAATGGTTGAATTATCATATCAAAGTGTTTAAATGACATTATACTATTTAATATGATAAAAAAATTTGTGTAGGACTAAAAAAATCCAATAGAGAACAAGTTTATATGTGATCTTGTGAAAGGACCTTTGCGAACTGTTAAATAATATCCAGTATATTTTATTAATGGATACAAATTTCATACAGAATATCATGGTCATAATATAGCAATAGTAAATAATGGGGTTTGCATATAGGGAGAATTGATAGATTACTATGGTAAAATTATTGAGATACTTAAAATTGAGTACCTTATATTGCCAATAAAACGAAGTGTGATATTTAAGTGTGAATGGTTTGATCCAACTCCTAATGTTGGAACAAGAGTGCACAATCGATACAATCTAGTTGAAATCAACCAGCAAAGAAGATTTATACAATTTGAACCTTTCGTGTTAGTGGTGCAAGTGATCTAGGTGTAATATGTCCTTTTTCCTAGCTTACGACAGGATAAGTCAGATTGGTTGGCCATTTGCAAAGTAAAACCTAAAGGTATTTTTGAATTATATGGAAAAGAGAAAATAAGAAAATTAAGAGTGAAGCATTTTAGAAAGATGTTTATGAAATAAATGCATGTGTAATATATGATGAGAATGAACTTTTGAATGATCCAAATAATAAAAATGTTCAAATTTCATCTGCAAAGGATGAGGAGGGAGAGAGATCTGAAGAGGAGCCTAAGTTTGATTCTAATTCTTCAGAAAAAGAAGATGATGATGATTTTGATTTACAATTAAGTGATGATAGCGATTAATTTATGTTTGTAATAGAATATTAGATAAATAAATCTATTATTGCATCAACAATATATTGTTATATTACTGGAATATTCAATAAAATTTGAATTTCAGGTTAAAATATGCCAAAACAGAGAAAACAGGATGCAGGTTCAGGTGAGGATCACATTCTACATTTGCTTCAGAATTAAGTGTTGTAAGTCCAGCTACTACACATCCAGATGAGGCATCACCTTCCCGACCTACAGTCCTTATACAATCACCTTCTGTACCTACTGCTACACCATCCAGCAACCTTACTAAACCATCCACCATAAACTTACACCATAATTGTCAACAAACTATGAGTGAAATTCTAAAAATTTTGTAATACATGATAACATCATAGATTTATACTGAAGTTATAGGTTTTAATTTGAAAATGATCTAAAATAGCTTATATATTGGGTTGATCCCGTCTAGAACGTGATTCAGAAAAATCTTATTCAAATTCAAGGGGAAGATAGATCTTGAGGGTTATATCTCTCAGGCGACAAAGGATTTTTATTATTAGGAGTTTGAGGTATAAAAAATATATTCTATAATCTTTTTATTTTATCTAATTTTATACATTAATTAGATAAATATTGTAGTTTATAAGTACTTATAATTTGTTTTTCTTTTTGTCAGAAAGAATTTTTTGGGAATCAAAATTTGATGTTGTTATTTATAATGTATAGGAGATATGAGCTCGTGCACATTATAGAGACTTTCTTGGTTTGATACATAAGAATGGTGTATCCCTCCTTAGATATTTGAAGAAATATGGACTCATTGGTAGTAGTATTGGGCATTATCTGAGGCAATATTCATTTCAGAGCGCAATTCTGCAAACATCATGGAGGACCGAAAGGAGAGAGTCTACCTGTACACACTAGAAGATCTATAACCCACCAGGATTATGCAGAGAAACTTAAAATTGTCTAAACTTTACACTTACATTATGATTTTCGTACTTTGATGTATGAAATTTGATTTCAATGTAATTTGATGTATGAAATTTAGAATGAAAATATATTTGTACTATGAAAAATGATAATGTTATAAATGTCTGGTGCCATTAATGACTGTGTTGTTGGGTAAATTTTTTTGTTCAACAGGGGGTAAATATTATAAAAATAGAGAAAACTCTGTTAAAATTTTTGTAAATTGTAGTTCACTTTTACCACTTTATTCTAATGCAGGAAAAGTCTATGGGCAGGAAGCCTACACTACGTCAGCTCTTTTTGCACACCCACACTAATAAGCATGATGATGTGACCTTCGTCAACACCTAATGCAGAGAACTTATTGTATGTAAAATTTTTACTTTAATATTAATTCTTAAAAATTATCACTTTTTAACATAAACAGTTATAATGATAGAACCAAATATAAGAAAGCATTCAACGATAGTCTCAACACTCTGAAATTGTTAATGAGAGTCAGACATATCTTGATGCAGTAGATGGTAGGGACCGCAGTGGAATGATCTTTAGCTTAGGTTTGTTTGCAAACACATGCTATTTGCAATCCTCCACATCCACTATAGTTGGATCCAGTAGGCAGTCTACATCAAATGAGATAGTCGTTTAGCTTGAGAGCACAGTAGAGAGGCTAGCAACTCAGTTGTAACAGTCAATGGAGTACATAGCCTAGCTCCATAATGAGATGGATGAGTTGAAAGGGAGGGGCAACACTTTAGCGCAATAGTCAGAGCATCCGCCTTCACCAATCGTATAGCTTAGATGGATAAGTGTGCAGATGTTTTGCTACTCTTAAGTAATTTTGTATGAATTCTTAATTTACAGTTATTTTTAAGATACTTATTATTGTACATTATAATTTTTTATTATACATTACTAGTCAGGATAATTTTTACTTTATAATATCAAGCAACTTATTGTTTAGAGAAATTAAATGTAGAAAAAAATCAAAAGGTTATCAACAAAAAACCCAAAAAGGAAGTGAGAAATGGTAGTTGAAATTATCATAGGTAAATTTCCCGACGGAATTATGATATTCCATCAATAATTTACCGATATATTGCTAATTTCGTAGGTAAATTATCGACCGAATGATATATTTTGTAGGTAATTTATATTCCGTAGGTAAATTTACCGACAGAAAAACAACTTACGGTCGCTAAATTTTTTGACAAAATTGTAAAATTTTGTTGCTAAATTTAATGATAGAATTAGTGTTCCAACGCCAAATTTCCCGAGGGAATTACAAAATTCTGTCACTAAATTTACTAACGTAATTAAAACATTCAATCGCTAAATTTGTGACGGATTCAAAATATCTGTCGCTAAACTTTACCTACAGTCACTTCTCCGACAACTTTTTCTATCGATAATTTTCGTCGCCAAATTTGTTTGTCATTCGTAATTTCCATCGCTAAAACCAATTTTTCTTGTGCTGTTTATGTATGAATAAGTTGATAAAATTTTTGATTAACCTTAAAGAATGTTTTATAACTTTTTGTCGTTAAAAACTTTTGTGTCTTTCTTAATATATAGGCCTCTTAATAAGTCAGAGAAACTATACGTCCACGAACTTACTTAAAGTAGACAACATGAGACCTTAGTAGTTATTTATAATAACCTTATTAAGTCTCCCCATCAAAGGCCCAATAAATAACTAACCCACACTGATTAGGTCTATTTCTCTCACTGAGCTTGAGCCCATTTAACCAAATCCTTTGTTAAGCTTCTTTATTATCTTTAATCCAGATCAAATTTAATTTTCTTAACATTAATTTTATAAAACTCTTAAGTAATAGTCCAATAGTAATTTTAAAAATTTCTAACATTCTTCCCCTTATACAAATATTAATTACAATAGTTATAATGAAATGAAAATAAAAACAGAAAAAGTGGTTAAGAAAATCAATGTCAAAGTTGGCCAATTTAACATATTTAATCCAAAAATAATGAAAGTCCATCATTCAGTCTTGTAAGGCTTTCAATACTGGAAAATATCAAATGCATGTGTCATAAGCGACACAGATCCAATACAATCACACATATCTAATACCTCACTAATATGAATAAGCAAATGGAGTGTGACAAACTACAATGATACTTGTATAATCTAAAATGTATCATTGTTTTATTTGTCAATCTCAATTTCTCTATACTTTATGCTAATCGCATAAAAGAAATTTATTTTTTCTCACTGAATGATAAACAACATTAGAAAAAAAACTCTAATAAGATTAAACTCTTGTATCCCTTATGTCTCATAAATCCATGGATTTATCAAAGTTTTTGTAGATGTCTTAAAGACATAAGATTAAGATCAATCTGTATGTATGCCCAATGATCATTCAAATGATTAAGATTGACACAAATATTAAGACTTCCACCTGTATTATGAAAATGTACAATAAAATGTATGCCTAAGAATAAAATGATGATAATTAATATATATATAATGTACTGTCACAATACATGAAATTTGTACAACTGTATCAAAAGAAAATACTATAAACCCTAGCTAACACCGTCTTCGGACCTCAATAAACTTATACTATATACACGTCTCTAAAAAACAATTAGGCGAAGTTCTTTAGTTAGCGGATCAACCAACATGTCCTCAATATTGATATGACCTACCTTAATATCACCCTTTTGCATTAATTCCTTTAAGGTCAGATACTCGACCTCTAAATGCTTAGACATTATGATATTTTTATTGTTGTTACTGAACAATACAACAAAAATATTATCACAATAAACCCAAATACGTCTAATAACTGAATCAACCACAAACAATTCAAAAACCAAGTTTTGAGCCAAAACACCTATAAAGTAGCCTCATAGCATGCTACAACTTTGTATGCATAGTTAAGAAAGTTACCAGTGTTTGCTTGATACTCTTCTATGACACAGCACCATCTGTTAAAGGGACTAGTGCATAAAGGTGACATTATAGTGGAGCATATCAAGATTAAAGACATGTTGGTCAATCCACTAAATAAAGGACTTCATCCACTTATTATTTATAGACATGTATATAGTATGGGTTTATTAACATCCTTAAACACTATTAGTTAGGGATAATTATATTTTCTCTTGATATAGTTGTACAAATTTCATGTAATGTGACAGTACATAATTTTTTATATATTAATGATCGTCATTTTGTTCTCAATCATACAGTTTGTTGTTTATCATTATAATACAGGTGAAGATCTTAAGACTTGTCTAGAACTTAAGCATTTTAATGGTCATTGCATATATATATATATATATAACTTTAATCATATGTATTCAGGACACATACAGATACTTTGACAAATCTATAGATTTATAATATATAAGGGATACAAGTGTTTAATCCTTTAAAGATTTTCTCTGATCAATTTAGCATTCAATAAGAGAAAACATATTTCTCTAATACAGTTTAGCATAAAGTTTTAAAAAATTAAGAACGATAAGCGAAACAACGATATATTTCATATTATACAAGTATCATTGTAGTTTGTCACATTTCATTTTCTCATTCATGTTCGTCAGAATTATATATGCGTGATTATATTGGACCTAAGTCACATACAACACATATATTTGATATTTTTCAGTATTGAAAGTCTTACGGGACCGAATGATGAACTTTCATTATTTTTGAATCAAATGTTTTAAATTAGACAACCATTACATTGAATTTCTTAGGAGCCATTTAGGTCACTTCTATTTTTTTATTATGGTTTTTAGTTTTAGTTTTGGTTTTTTATTTTTAGTTTGTTTTTCTTTCAAATAAAAACAAAAACTTGTTTAGTTGTTAATGTTAATATAATTATATTTTTACTACTAATGATAATTACATATTAGATAAAAATTAAAGATAAGTTAGATTAAATTAATTAAATTTATTTTATTATCTTATTTATTTATTAATAAGTTATTAATAAAATTATTTTATTTTATTAAAATAAATAATTTATAACTTATATTTTTATTTTTAGTTATTAAACGAATTTTATTTGAATTATATATATTTTAAATTTAATTATATTTTTATTAATAATTAATTTTAATTAATAGCATGGACGATGCATGGGCAGTCAGGTACATATCTATATTATTAAGTTGAAAATTTTCTCACGTGAAAGGCAAACTAAGCTTTGACATGAAGAACAATGAACAATGTATACAATTATTGTGTCCTTTTATTAATCACATCTAATTTGAGAAAATTGCATTAGAAAATGTATGTAGTTAAAGCTTTTACAAAACTGCAGTTATGGCTTATACAATGTAATATGTGTTTATTTAGTTATTGGTGAGCTCTTAAATTAATTTGCATTAAATACAAAAGGTATGATTATAATGGCCCATTTCTAGCCTGCGGATGCCCATCTCCAGTTGTAATTACACTGTCACAATGTTTTGAGTCATAAAATCATGATAATATACTATTAAGTTAGTTGAAAGTACATAATATAACTAATGGTATTCTTATCTTAAAGATTAGCCTTGGGCTAATGGGTCTTAACCACACAATCAAAAAACAAAAACTCAAGGAAAAAGCATGCAGTAATTGAAAGTAAAAATTAAAAGTGAATCATATTCATGAAGAATTCGGTTCTTTGTACTTATTCTCTTAAACAAACAGGCATTAATAAGGGTATCTCCTTATTCCCACATCACACTTGTATGACAGATTGCTTCAAGACTTCCTGACTTTTTTTTGAGAAATTAAAAATTCATTAAAAAATAAAGAGAGTTTACAGGCGAATGTCTCACTCTTACGTTTGTGAGACTCAAACAAAACCATAAACTAAACGGCAACGTTCTTTTACAAGAAACATGAGGTCGTTTAATCACTTAGGGTATAACGAACCCTTGCTTTCTCACATCTTATAGAAGTTTCTCGATTTGGGGGGGGAGAGATGTCGGTGACAATGCTGCATCTCCCCGAGTGCTTACATTCTGTACTTAACTCCAAGGGAACCCGCACACAGGTTTGTTTCTCAGGCTTAGTATCACCATTTCTTTCAATGATTTGAGGTAAATCGAAGCCTTACTATTTCAAATCTTTCAGAGTTGTCTCAAGTTTGGGGGGAGATGTCTCAATCTGTAACTGTCTGTGTATCTCCCCCTTGATCTGCTTCTCTTGACGTTGCACCTTGAGTTCTCAATCTTTGGTAACTTCTCCACTTCCTCTTGCAATTCTTTTAGCGATTAGGGCTTTACAATTTCCTCCGATTCTACAGATATTTCTCTAGGATTCCACACCTCGATTTTCAGATCAGAGGGGTCAATTTTCATATCAGTTGAGCTTCTCGTGATATTTTCTTCTCCTCTTATCTACATATAAATCTTCACCAAATAAAATTCTTGTGTTGATTTCAGGGAAAAGAATGGAATAACAGCGTGCCTCAGTCCAGAGACTTGCTGAGAAACCTTTTTCCTTTCCATCAGGTGAGAACCTGAAAATAGAAGTTCTAAAAAATATATGAGTTGATTTTAGACTGCTTGAAAATCTTTTATCAATGATGTTCTGATCTGATCCTTTAATAAATAAAGAGCATATTTATGAGTAAAAGCTTCAGTAGTTTCCGAAAGTAGATGAGTATTGCATGGAACCCTATTATCTGAATTGTTTTGAATCTGGCCCCATATATTGTGACTTGTTTGGTGGGAAGGGATTAAGAAAACCTAGCGAGGCTAAACTCTCCATGTGAGGGCCAACCGTTTGATACAGTGTAGGTTCAACTTATTTATAATCAATTGTTCCCTTATGCTAGCAATAATAAGATATGTAAGAGAGATTTGAGAGTTAGATTTCTCTCTGAATCTTTTGTTATTTCTCTCAGTCCATACAGCTTGGACACATGTAGCAACTAAAACCAGTGTGATATCCTTATCATATTTTGAACTTTTTAGATGGGATAGTTTCTGTAGGATCTCAGAGAGTCTGCAGTGGTTAGTCCTAGTTATACATAGGCTAAAGATTGTAGCCCAAATTCCTTTAGAATAATCACACTAAAAAAAAAAGGAGTTCTCTAGTTTCTTCCTCCATATTATATAAAATACATGTCTTAGGGGAGGATAGGAACTTAGTCTATTTATTGTCTTAAGTTTGTTCAACATAATTAGCCAAAGAAGGAAACTGACATTAGGTCTAAGGACATTGTTCCAAACCAGTGGAAACCATCTCACTCTATTAGCTAACCCATCTCTCCTCTTTTTTGCTTCCTTTATAGTAATTTCTGAAATAAGAACCCCATTGCATAAGTAGATGTCTATAATTGTCTTTAAATTTTAGAGCCTAAAAACTCTCCCCTTTCAATATATAGGTATGTATCCATTTGATCCACAGAGATTGTTTTTCACTTAGGATTCTCCAAATCCTTTTTGTCATGAGCAATGTTTTTCTTGCTGATTGAATCCAACCCTAATCCACCTTCTTTCGGTTGATAGATAGCCTTCCAACTTATTTTTGCCATTCCTTTCTCCTCATTTCCTTTCCCCAATAGAAACTGTTTCATCAGCTTATCTAGAGTTTTAA
>JANZXP010057701.1:0-11243 GCA_027576715.1 Erythroxylum flavicans | reverse complement strand
ATTATTAATTAAGATATTTTAATTTTTATTCATTAATCAAAATTTTTATTTAATTATTTATATCTAATTAAATATATGTTATTCATAAAATTTTTAGACGGTTACAATCTAAATATAATGGAAATATATATTTAAAAAAATTAATAAAAATTTTACCGACAAAAATATACACAATGTCCGTTGATAATTGCCTATATACTATACCGACGAAAAATACGTTCCATCGGTAATAGATTAGAATTTACCGAAGGACAAAACGTTACCGTCGGTAACTTTACCGACCATATTAGAAACATTCCGATGCTAAATTTACATACGGGTGATCAACTTACTGTCGTTAACTTTTGCGATAGAAAATGCCTGACGGTCGGTAACTTTTCAGTTGAAAGTACCGACGGTTTATTTTTATTCCATCGGTAAATTTACTGATGGTAAATAAACTTTCCGTTGGTAAGTTTAGCTACGGCCAAATCTTCGATGTTTTTGGCAGTCGGTTTATTCCGTCGGTAATGTTAGATACCGACGAAATATTTGTCATTTCTATCGGTATTTTTCGTCCCTAATTCACTATTTTCTTGTAGTGTTACCACCCTTAGTAAGCTCCACATATTAACTCTAAACATCTCATCCTTACAGTTTATGAGATCCACTGCTTGATCAAATCAAGAAGTATAATATGTTCTGGCCTATCTGGATTAATAATGTCCTATCCTATTAATCCTATGACTAGGGATTGCCTTTAGATACTAACATAATTGCACATGATAGGAATCTCAATATCATGATCTCTTTATGATTTCCTTCATGCTATGTTTTGTATTATAAACTTCATTAATTTGATTTAAGGTCAATATCAGTTTATATATAAATGGATATCAAATCAATGAAAAATGCCTTTCACTTTATTAATCAAAATAAAGTTTGTACAAAATGCCAAAGGTGATTGCCTTAGAGCACTACTCTAACACATTATTGTTGGAAAAATTTCACAGGCAAAAGAGCCCATTGGTATGGTCACTTGGCAACTTTGATGAGAAAATAATTCGTTAGCACGCCTTTGGTGGGAAAAACAGGCTATTGGGATGGTCGTTGGGCACCTCTAGTGAGAAAAACAACCCGTTGGCATGGTAGCTGGACACCTTCAGTGAGAAAACAACTCGTTCACACAATTGCTAGGCACTTTCGGTACGGAAAAAGTCTACTGACATTGTCATTGTAGGCAAAAGAGCCCATTAGCATAATCTCTGGGGACCTTCGGTGAGAAAACAATCGATTGGCACAACTTTGGTGGGCAAAACAACCTATTGATACCATTATTGGGCATTTTTGGTGAGAAAACATTCCATTGGCACGGTCACTGGGCACCTTCTATGGTGGGCAAAACAACCTGCTGGCCTTGCTGCTGGGCATCTTCCGTGAGTAAAAGAACTAGTTGGCACACCTTTGGTGGGCGAAACAACCCATTGGCATAGTCGTTGGGCACCATTAGTGAACGAAACAAAGCAAAGTTATTGGGCACCTTCGGCGACAAAACAACCTGTTGGCACAATCGTTGTGCACCTTCAGTGAGAAAAGAGCTTGCTGGCAATGTGGTTGAGTATCTTCGATGGGAAAAAGAGCCCCTTGACATAGTTGCTGGGCACCTTCATGAGAAATCAACCCGTTGGCACACCTTTAATAGGAAAACCGTCTATTGGCAAGGTCTCTGCGCACCTTAGATGAGTGAAGCAACCCATTAGACCCTTCAACTTTGGAGTACTTCTTAGCAACCTTCATGAAGAGCCTTAAGGGGGTGGTTAGTTAGATTACACGCATGAGGGAGGCATGCAAAAACACTAAGGCAAACGTGGGCGAGTGTGATCAGACTTGGTGCAAATTTTGGTAAAGTATCATAACTTATGAAGATTGACACGACCCAGGCTAAGGACTTTATGGACTAGGGACTTAGCCCATGCTCGGATGGATGGACCGCAGCTAACAAACTTGTTGTGGGAAGCATTGGATCAGGCCAGTGTGCTATATGGGATTCGACAAGATCACACTGCATCATCAACGGATAGAGAACGAGGGGGAGATCTTAGATGATAATGACGAAGAGTTAGAGTTACAGTGGGACTCAACATCTGAAGATAGTGGAGATCTTCAAGGATAAGGATGTTAGTTTTCTTGTTGAATGTAAACTCTATCTTTCTGTTGTCTCTTAGATTCTATCTTATCAGTTAGAGTCCTATTTAAATAAGGTTGTCTTCTAATTGGTCCACGTAATGTAATCTAATAGGGATAGACATGATCTGAGCACAATCTTAGACATTCAGTTTGAGTTAGATTCTGAATGTAACTTGGCATCCAAGTTAGAATGCCTATATATAGCTCATTCGAGCCTTGCTCTCAACTTAATTCAGAGAGAGAGCATTCTTTGTATTCTTTTAAAGGAAAGTAACATAAAGGTTGGTTTAACCGTATCTCTGTTGTCTTTATTTCCTTATTGCTTTCATAATAGTATTTCTTCAAGTGTGCACGGTAAACACTTCGAGAGTTGTTGAGGGAGGATGAAGTCTTACTTAAGCAGAACTAAGTGAGGCTACCATATAAAGGGTGTTGGCGATCAACTTCGGTGAAAGTCGAGTCCCAAGGTGAACTTTGTATCAACTGGTATCAGAACCTAATTTCGAGATGGCAGTAGGCAACTTGACAGAATGAGTGACTAGGGTGGAAGCACTTATTGGGCCAATTCCTTACGGGGAGGAAGAGGTCACATATCACAATACTAGATTTGAGATGTTAAAGGCCTGAATCCAACAGTTGCAACAATAGATGGCGGATATGCTAAAAGTATAAGAGGAGGCCAAGTTAGAGATTACTTTGCTGAGGCGTGCCATTGCAACAATAGATATCGATCGGGTCGAAAGCTCAACACCACAACTTTCATCTGTGAAGGTAGTGAACCCAGGGTGTTCAAAGGTCTGTAGGACACTAAGCTGTTGGAGAATTTCTTATGGGATATAGAGTAATACTTTGTGACTGCTAGGGTGCCCGATGCTGAGAAGGTCAATGTGATGATCATGCATTTGGATGGGGATGCCAAGCTTTGGTGGAGGACGAGGACCTCTGTGGAGAATAGCCTGGGTAAAACTCTCGTGGAATCACGGGTGCAGATGAAGAAGGAGCTCAAGGATTAGTTCCTTCCCATGAGTACTTCTTGGCTCGCTAGAGATGCCTTGAAGAAGCTTAAGCAGGATGGATTGGTAAGAAATTACGTGAAATCTTTTAGTTCTTTAATGCTGGATATTGAGAATATGTCAAACGAGGACAAGCTCTTCAATCTCCTATTTGGGTTACAATCGTGGGATTAAATGGAGTTACAGAGGAAAAATGTGAAGGACCTGGTTAGTGCAATCACAACCATTGATGCCTTGGTGGATTTTCGTATGGCTAAAGAATCTAAGGCGAGCTCCTCAAATTCTTCCAAGGGTAAGGGCCACGCCTAACAAGATAAGACCGAGGGGAAGAAGAAGAAAGACTCCAAGAAGGGGGATTTCAAAGGTAAAGGCAAGCAAAATGGAGGCTAAAAGAACAAGGAGACGTCCTCAAAGAAGGGCAAGGTTGCTTGTTACTTATACAGCGGTCCACACTTTGCCATAGAGTGCCCGAGGAAGGAGAAGCTGTGCTTAATGCGATTAGTAGTGAGTCGGTCTCCTTTGATAGTGGATACGGGTGCAACCTATAGTTTCCTAAGGGAGAAGATGGTTCAAAAGTTGGGCAAAAGGGTGTCTAATGCCCTGATGAAGATTAAAACCCCTGCAAGGAAGGCATAAGCAGTTGTGTGAACTTCTTGCAATGTTCCAGTCAGAATTGGAAGTTGATGTGCTAAGATGAATTTCATCATCATACCATTGGAGGATTTTGAGATGATATTAGGGGTCAATTTCATCAAAGCAGCAATAGTGGTGCTATATCCGAGTTTGGGAGGTATTCCTTTTATGTGAATTATTGTAGGTTTGATGGTGGAACGACGAATGCTATAACCTCGATAGGACGTGATTTGGCCATGAGCATTGAGAAAGGGTTGAAGAAAGGCATAGAGACCTATCTCGCTGCCATGTGAAAAATCAACGAAGACCACGTGGTGGAAGTCCCTGATGTGGTTGCAAGTTTGTTGAGGGAGTTTCAGGAGGTGATGTCGAAAGAGTTACTAAAAACTCTTCCCCTTCGTCGTGAGGTAGATCACAGGATCGAGTTAGTTCCTAGAGCGATCCCATCTGCATGTGCCCCATATAGGATGTCCCTGATGGAATTGGAGGAACTTCGTAAACAACTTGGTGAGTTGTTAAAGGCAAGGTTCATCCAACCATCTAAAGCTCCATACGACGACTTGGTATTGTTTCAGAAGAAGAAAGATGGTACACTTTAGATGTGTGTGGACTATCGAGCACTGAATAAGGTAACGATAAAAAACAAGTATTCGGTACCTTTAGTTCAAAATATGATGGACAGGTTTTCAAAGGTTGAGGTGTTCACTAAGTTGGATCTTCGGAGTGGGTATTGGCTAGTATAGATAGTTGAGGGTGGTGAGTAGAAGAAAACGTTTGTAACTCGGTATAAATCCTACAAATTTTTAGTTATGCCGTTTGGATTAACTGACGCCCTTGCTACATTTTGTAACCTTATGAATGATGTGCTATAAAACTTTTTGGATGAGTTTTTTTTGGTTTACTTTGACGACATCGTGGTGTATAGTGCTAACATGGCATAACATGTGGAACACTTGAGGCGAGTGTTTAAAAGACTAAGGCAGCACAAGCTCGACATGAAGATGGAGAAGTGAGAGTTTGCCCAGTCAGAGATCAAATTCTTGGGTCACGTGGTGAGCAAGGGTTAGGTCAGGATGGATTTGAGGAAAGTGAAAGCAATAGTTGAGTGGCAGGCCCTCACGACAGTACGAGAATTGTAGAGTTTTCTTGGCCTGGCGAACTACTATAGGTAGTTCATTGTAGGATATTCTAAGAAAGAGACGCCATTGACAGACTTGCTGAAGAAGAAGTAAGAAAGGTGTTGGTCGAGTGCATATGAGGAGGCATTAAGGAAACTTAAAGCCGCTATCTCAACCGAACTTGTGTTGAAGCTGCCTGTGTTTGATCTTCCTTTTGAGGTATAAACTGATGCTTTGGACAAAGCCATTGGTGGAGTCCTTGTACAGGAGGGTCATCTAGTAGCATTTGAGAGTCGAAAGCTCATTAGTATAGAGCAGCGTTACTCGACACACAGGAAGAAGATGCTTGCGGTGGTGCATTGCCTTGAGATATGGCGAGTATATTTGCTAGGAACCAAGTTTGTTGTCTGAACAAATAATATTGCTAACACAGTTTTCAGGACCCAAAAGAAATTGTTTGCAAAACAAGCCTAATGGTAGGAGTTTCTTGCTGAGTATGACTTCACGTGGGAGCATAAACCGGGGAGGCACAACAACGTGACAGATGCCTTGAGTAGGAAGGAGGTATTTGTAGCCCTTTATTCGATGAAGAGGATGGAGTCTAACTTGTTGGAGCAAATCAAGGCAGCAGCTCCACTAGACACCATGTACTGTAAGTTGATTTCTCAAGTTTAAGAAGGTGTTATATGCAGGAGTTGGCTCAACAATGATGGGCTTTTGATGACTAAAAGTAGTCAAGTGTATGTGTCGAGCTTTAGTGGATCACAGAAACAATTGTTGAAGGAGACCTATGACTCGCAGTGGGCTGGTCACCGAGGAGTCCAACAGATGCTAGCGCTCCTATCTCGTTCCTATTTTTGGCCGAAGATGGAGAATGACATGGAATGTTATGTCAAGATGTGCCTTGTGTGTCAGTTGGATAAGTCGGAGAGAAAGAAGGAAGCCGGCTTGCTATAACCCTTATCCATCCCCGAGAGACCTTAGATGTCAGTTTCACTGGATTTTATTAGTGGGTTTCTAAAGGTGGACAACATGGCATCAATTATGGTGGTGGTTGATAGATTCTCCAAGTATGCAATCTTTGTGTCGACTCTTATGACTTGTCCTTCAGATGTTGCAGTCGAGTTGTTCTACAAGAATGTGGTCAACTATTTTGGAGTTTCAGCAGATATTGTGAGCGACTGAGATGCTAGATTTACAAGCCTATTCTAGATGTCCCTTTTTAATATGATGGGTTACGATTTGAAGTTTTCAACGGTAAATCACCCGCAAATAGAAAGGATCAACGGTTTGCTGGAGGAGTACCTATGGCATTATATAAGTGTAAGTTAATATAATTGGTTGATTTTACTTAATACTGCATAGTTTTGCTATAACTTGCGTAGATTTTCGGCAATGGAGAAAAGTCTCTTTGAGATTGTGTTTGGATAATAACCTCTCACACCAATAGAGATTGCTTAACAAAGGACAGGTGGCAAATGTGTTGCAGCATATAAGATTGCGATGGAGTAGCAAGAACTATTGGATGAGGCAAGGGGCAATCTTCCGAAAGCTTCTTGACGGATGAAGAAGAAAATAGATCTTTGGAGGAGACCATTAGAATTTTACATGGGAGATAAGGTTCTGTTGAAACTAACCCCACAGATTTAGAAGAAGACCTCGAATAAGCAAGTTTAGAGGGGATTGGTGCCGAAGTACAATTGACCATTTAATTACAATTGATCATTTGAAGTGCTACACAAAGTGGGGAAAGTGGCATACAGATTAAAGTTGCCCGAGTGGTTAAAGGTACACCCTACTTTTCATGTTAGTTTTCTGATACCTTACTATGAGGATGCATCAGATCCGAATAGGAGTCATGTGAAACGAGCTCTTCTGGTTGAGAGGAAATAGTTTAAGGATCAAGTGGAGAAGATCCTAGATCATCAGATAATGGGTCAACACAAGAAGAATCGACAGATTGAGTTCTTGATTCAGTTGAAAGGAAAACCTATCCTGGAAGCTACGTGGGAGAAAGATACTACCGTATGGCAATTCGAAGACTAGGTAAACACCTATTTTTAGACTAATTTGACGAGGGCGTCGAATCTATCTGGTGGGGGTGGTTTGTTAGACCCTTAAATTTCGGACCATTTCTCAGCAACCTTCATGAGGAGCCTTAGGGGGGAGGTTAGCTGGATTACATATAAGAAAGAGGCATGTGAAAACATTAAGGCAAATGTGGGTGAGTGTGATTAGACTTGGTGCAAATTTTGGTAGAGTCTTGGACCTCGTTAAGATTGACTCGACCTAGGCTAAGGACTTAGCCCATGCTTGGATGTATGGACCACGACTAATGAATTTGTTGTGGGAAGCATTAGATCAGGCCAGTGTGCTATGTGGGCTATGTAAGATCACACTGCATCATCAGTGGATAGAGATTGTGGGGAGATTTTGGATGATGCGGCGATAACGAAGAGTTAGAGTTACAGTGGGACTTAACATCCGAAGATAGTGGAGATCTTTGAGGATAAGGATGCTAGTTTCTAGTTGAATGTAAACTTTATCTTCTGTTATCTTGTAGATTCTGTCTTATCAGTTAGAGTCTTATTTAGATGGGAGCATCATCTAATTGGTCCGCATAATGTAATTTGATAGGGATACACATGATCTTAGAATGATCTCAAGTAGTTCAGTTTGAGTGAGATTCTGAATGTAACTTGGCATCCAAGTTAGAATGCCTATATATAGCTCATTCGAGCCTTGCTCTAAACTCAATTGAGAGAGAGCATTCCTTGTATTCTTTTGAGGAAAGTAATATAAAGGTTGGTTTAGTCGTATCTCTGTTGTCTTCTTTGTTGCCTTTATTTCCTTATTACTTTCATAGTAGTATTTCTTCAAGTGTGCGAGGTAAACACTTCGAGAGTTGTTGAGGGAGGCTAAAGTCTTATTTAAGCAGACCTAAGTGAGGTTACTGTGCAAAGGGTATTAGCTATGAACTTCAGTTAAAGTAGAGTCCCAAGGTGACCTTTATGTCATAACCCGTTGACATAGTCGCTGGGCATATTTTGTGGGAAAACAGCATGTTGGCAAGGCCACTCGGTACCTTCGGTGTGAAAATGGCCCATTGGCATGGTCTCTTGTCATCATCAGTGAGAAAATAACTTGTTGGCACATCTTTGGTGGGCAAAACAACTTATTAGCCCAATTGTCGGGCACCTTCGAGAAGAAAACAACTAGTGACACATCTTTTTCGTGCAAAACAACCAATTGGCATGGTCGCTTGGTACCTTCCATAAGCAAAACAACATATTGACACAGTCACTGGGCATTTTCGGTGAGAAAATAGCCCCTCGACATAGTCACTGGGCACCTTTGGTGAGAAAATAACCTGTTGGTAGACCTTTGGTGAGCAAAACAAGTCGTTGGCATGGTCATTGGACACCTTCAGCGAGCAAAACAATCAATTGACGTGAAAAAATAGTCCGATGGTATAGTCGCTGAGTGCCTTCGGTAAGAAAACAACTTATTGGACATTATTGGTAGGCAAAATAACCCATTAGCATGGTCGTTGGGCATCTTCAATGAGAAATAAACCCATTGGCATTGTTGTTGGGCACATTCAATGGGCAATAAAAAGCCTATTGACATGGTCGCTAGGCACCTTTAGTGAGAAAACAGTATGTTGGCACACCTTTGATGGGAAAAACAACATGTTGGCATGGTCTTTGGCCACCTTCGATGAGCAAAACAACCCACTGAGAAAGTCATTGGGCACATTCTTTGAGAAAATAGCTTAGTGGCAAGGCCGCTAGGCACCTTTAGTGAGAAAATAGCTCATTGGCATGGTCTCTGGGCACCTTTGGTGAGAAAATAGCCGGTTGGCTCATCTTTGGTGGGTAAAACAACTTGTTGGCATAGTCATTGAGCCCCTTCGATGAGAAAACAATCGATTGGAACATGTTTGGATGGTCACTGTGAACTTTCAGTGAATAAAACAACCATTAGCACATTCGTTGGGCATTTTTGATAAGAAAATAGCTCATTGGCACGATCACTAAGCACCTTTGGCGAGAAAATAACCTATTGGCACATCTTTTGTGAGCAAACCAATTCGTTGGCATGGTTGTTAGGAACCTTTGGTGAGCAAAACAACTTTTAGACACTTAGTTGGGCACATTAGGTGAAGAACAACATGATGAAAAAATTAGTGGGCACCTCTAGTAAGAAAACAACCCATTGGCACTTCTTTGGTGGGTAAAACAACCCGTTGGCATGGTCCCTGGGCATCTTAGGTGAACAAAACAACCTGTTGACACAATTGCTAGGCACACTCAGTGTGAAAATGACCCAAAGGTATAATCGTTGGGTACATTCGATAAGAAATTCTTTGGTTGGCACATCTTTAGTGGGTAAAACATCCAGTTTGCATTGTTGCTAGGCGTCTATGGTGAGAAAACAACCTATTGGCAAAAAAAGCTATTTATGTAATTTCTGGGCATGTTTGGTGAGAAAATAGCCCATTGGCACATCTATAGTAGGCAAAACAATCTGTTGGCTTTGTTGCTGGGCACCTTCAGTGAGAAAACAACCCATTGACAGAATCGCTTGGCATATTTGATGAGAGAACAACTTGATGGCATAATCGCTGGGCACCTTTAGTAAGAAAATAGTCTATTGACACATCTTTGGTGGGCAATACAACACATTAGCATAGTCATTGGGCACCTTCTGTAAGAAAACAACATGTTGGCATATTTGCTAGACACCTTTGGCATGAAAAGATCCTTTTGGCACTATCGTTGGGCACCGTCATTGGGCCAAAGAGCCTATTGGCACAGTCATTGCGCATCTTCGGTAAGAAAGCAACCCATTGGCACACTTATAGTAGGGAAAATAACCTGTTAGCGTGGTGCTTGGGCACCTTTGCTAAGCAAAACAACCCATTGACACACCTATTGTGGGCAAAACAACCTATTGCCATGGTCTCTGGGCACTTTTGGTGAGCAAAACAGTCCATTGACATAGTCACTAGGCACTTTTGGTGAGAAAATAGCCCCTCACAAAGTCACTGTGCACCTTTGGTGAAAAAATAGCTCGTTGGTGAGAAAAACAACCCATTGGCATGGTCACTGGGTACCTTCACTGAGCAAAACAATTAATTGACATATTCATTGGGCATATTTGGCAAAAAAATAGCCTAATGGCACAGTCACTGGGTGCCTTCGGTAAGAAAACAACTTATTGGACATCATTGGTGGGCAAAACAACCCATCAACATGGTCATTGGGATCTTTAGTGAGAAAACAACATGTTGGCATGTTCCTAGACACCTTTGCCGTGAAAAGAGCCCTTTGGCATTGTTGTTAGGCCAAAGAGCCTATTGGCATGGTCACTGGAGCCTTCGGTGAGAAAACAACCTGCTGGCACACTTATGGTGGGCAAAATAACCTATTGGCATGGTCACTAGGCACCTTCACTAAGCAAAACAAGCCATTGGCACACCTATCATCGGTAAAACAATCCATTGCAATGGCACAGTCGCTAGGCACCTTCAGTGAGAAAACAACCCATTGGCAAGGTAGCCATGTAGCTTTAGTGGGCAAAACAACCTATTGGTATGGTCGTTGGACATCTTTGATGAGAAAAGAGCCTTTTGGCATTGTCTTTAAGCACCTTCGGTGGGCATAAGAACCTGTTGGCATGCACTACAAGAAAACTGTCATTTTGTGACGAAAAATACCAACAGACAACACAAATATTCCGTCAGTATCACATATTAACGACAGAATGTATCGACAGACAAAAACGTCATAGAATCAACCGTAGCTAAATTTACTGACGGTACAAGAATTTACCATCAGTAAATTTAGCGTTAGAAAATGATAAACTGTCGGTAAATATACTAAAAATGTACCGATCGTAACAAGTGTTCCGTCTGTAAATTTGTCGACGGTTAAAAATTTTCCAACGCTAAATTTACCGATGGTAAGTTCTTTAACCGTAGGTAAATTTAGCTACAGAATGTTTACGACTGTCAGTAAATGTACCGACGGTAATATGTTTTCCATCCGTAAATATGCTGAACAATTACTGACGGAATTTAACATCCGTTGGTATATTTTATGAATTACCGATGGAATATAGCCTTTACCGTCAGTAAGTTATTTAGAAAGTTACCGATGGACATTTATTTCCGTCGGTAAATTTATTGCTTAAATGTTTTTAAAAAATATATTCTCATTATATTTAAATTTTAATTGATGCATAATTTTAATAATTAAATATTTATAATATACATTTAATTTGGTTAAATAGAAATTTTGATTAATGA
>JANZXP010057680.1:0-11244 GCA_027576715.1 Erythroxylum flavicans | reverse complement strand
AAGCAACTATCAGAAAGTTACTTAAGATAGAATTCAAGAGCATGGAAGTTAAGAAAATAATTGTAGGTAGTTAGCCAAAATATAGGGAAGTGGGTAGTTATATAAAAAAATTGCTTAAGGATCAGAGGACTATAAATTCACCAACACCATGAGAATGGAGGACACTATGACGTACATTCAATCATAAGACAATCTTCAGAGAACCATGCAACTCTAAAAATACTTTATTATTATTATCTATATTCATTTCTATTACCTCAAATTCCCTTTGTAGCTTGATTTTTTCCTCTTTCTTAAATTAAATAATTTCTTTTTCCACACATTTTAGCATTTCAATAGGTTAGAATTCCATTTTCTGATTTTTTGGAAGTTCACGTATATTGTTAATAAGAAGTTAGGTACAAATTTTGAGAGAATTCCTCCCTAATATGCCTAAATTCTATATTAATACCACCAGTTTGGCATGCCCAATAGGACTGTGATGCCACGAACAATAAATGGAAAAGAAAATCACTTTTCCTCCAGTCCTAAAGGAAGAAGTCTCTACAGTAATAGGGAATGAAGGTTTTGTATCCCAGATGGTAGAGAATCTCGAGAAGGTAGCTTCACCTTTAACTAATTTTCCTACTGGTGAGAATCCAAAATCATTGTAACAGAATGACATTGTTTACATAAATGAAATTACGTAATTGAAGTCTAATACGGTTGAAGCAATTAAGATATTGACGTAGAAGGTTGAAAAGCAATTAAGATATTGACTTAGAAGGTTGACAAACTGTCTATCACTTTGATACAGTATTCTAGGTATGATCCACCTACTTTAGTAAAACAAATCTCCTACGGACTTAAGGGGCATCCTGCTTCTAATGTGAATCACCTTCTAGCTACTTCCTCTATAGATGAAAGATATATCCCTCCTTATAAAAGAGAGGATGATCATGTGGCACCTCCCTATAATAATCTTGGTAATGGTCAATAGGTAGTCAGGCCCCAATTTCTTGGTATGCAAGGATTTGTTATAGAGGATGAAGATAATAGATCACAACATAGTTTAGGTTGTAACATTACAATTCTAAATAGCAATCCTATTACTTCCTTACGAAAAATGAGATTACAAGTCGATATAGAAGTTGTTTAGGAATTGTATAGACCTAGTTTGAAACAACTTGGTTGTCCAAAATTGCGTAATTGTTATTTAGAATAAATTGATTATAAGATTCCTTATCATTATGATTATAGAATTATTGAATTCAACTTGTTTTCTAGTGAAGATGATCAATATACCATTAATGTAGCACCCCACTCCTACAAGACACATACCCAACATCATGAGTGATATCCGAGTCTGAGCTCCGCTAGGGTGGCATATTAGAGCACTCATCATTTAAAAATCGGTAGAAATTTTTTTCTTTTCTTTTTAAAACAATGCACACTTTTGCAAAAAATCAATAATCAATTCGGGCCCGTTTGGATCATAAACTTTTTCAATCACATATATAATAATTGCACTCAAAATCAATTTCATTTATAATGCTTTCTATTTTGGAAAGTTATTACAAAATAGATTTGATCAATAAACATGATACAAAAATCTCAGAATACATTTTTTCGTACAAAAAAATTAAATAAAAATAATTATGCAGACACCAACTGATCCCGACCTCTATCTCTCACTTGCATATGATAGGTATACTCCTGTTTGCCTAACGGGGTATTCTTCTGAGCTCTGAAAAATGTTCGCAAATTTTAGATGAGTTTTGCGAACTCAATGAGTGACCATCATCGATGGCTCACCCAATCACATAACACACAAATCACATTCACAACATTTCACATTTCACAATCAGTATAATTTAATCAGTCATATTATGCATATGTAGTGTGTATGAGACCTACTTTCTATTTATTACTTTGTTGTGACCGAATGCCTAAACTGTCCCATATATGGCTCATTGATAACTGTCCCATATAGGGCTCATTGATAGCTATCCCATACAGGGCTCATTAAACGTTGAGCTTAAGGCTATAAATCACTTTTAAGCTCGAGGCTCTTTTTCACTTGTTAAGCTTTAAGCTTTGATCGGTGGCTACTCTGGTTACAACTGCCATTATATTTCATGTATTCATGAAATGAAATGCATCAATCACATTTGCATAATCCCATTCAATCACATTCCTATATCATCGGACCTTAGTCCAGCATTCAACATTTAGTTGAGAATCACATTTTCACTTACATGCAAATGCTCATTCAAAACACATTTATCATCAAATTATGTACACTTAATTCTTCTCATTCATATACAAGCAACACTTCAATATCTTAACCAAGCATCATAATCATCGGACCTCCTGTCCGAAAACTAACATAATCAATCACATTCATATAGACATTCAGTAGTTAATCAATACCGAAATTCACACTAAGCAAATAATAAAATGAGACCATTTAGGTCTACTCACAGTATGCTCCAAATTAGCAATTGCTTCTAAGATCCGGAAACGTCTGAATGTGTACATTTATCCTGCACATCAAAATTATGAAATACACACATTGCATACATACATTAATAACTTTGCACAATTATAAGCATTCATTTATGCACATGTGTGCATATAGAATATGTACAATACATATTCATGACAATCTCGGGTATCTTTCCATTATTCTCGTCGCATTATCAGTCTTATGTCAACACTCACCTAAGTAAAATTTGTACTTACTTGATTTAATAAAAGCTTCTTCAAAATCACATGAACCCTAGTTTGACATGAAAAGGATAGCATTTCTTGAAGGAACAAGTGAAGGATTTTGGCAAAAATCAACATGAAGGGGTTGGGTTGTGAAAAGGAGAGTGTCGTGGCTTTGAGAGAAGAGAAGAAGAATGAAGAAGGCAAGTAGCAAGGAAAATGAAAGACAAAAATGAGAGATGGTCTTTCATATGTAAATGATGTGGATGAGTTTTAAAAAAAAGCAATGTAACAACTACTTGGTGGGTTTCATGACACATGTCATGACACTCTCCAAAAAAAAAATCAAATTAACACCTTGTAATACCATTTAATCACTAGTCCAATCAAATCCAATTTCTACTCCAATTGCCTCCCAAATTTAATTGACACTTGTCAATAAATCTCAAAATCATTTATCAAATTTTCCATTGCCATTCGACAGTAAATTCTACTATCATTTATCAATAGTCTTGCCACTTGACATTTTTCCTAGTCTAAAAATACCCAGAAACTTCAGAAAATTCTCAAATTTTCTCCAAACAATTCTAAATCAATAGATATACTCTCCAAATCAATTTTCAACATATATAAACCACAATTTTCAAAAAAATCACCTTTCACATATATAAATCAATTATACCCAGAATTCGTCAATGAATGCATGTATAAATATTTTCATATGTAAAAATTTCAGTATTCACATGTATGTGCATATCATATAATGCATGAGCACGAAATGCATGAGCACGAAATGCATTTTCTAATCTCTTAATTTTATTTCTCATTTATGGTATTCTCGACTCTAACTCTTAATATGGGAACGGGATGTTACAAATTTCACCTTCGAATTAGAATACGAAAGCTTAGCCTTCCATAGGTCTTGAAAGAGTAAGTTTTCTGCCCTTTATGAAGTGCCAAGATGATTCTTCTCATTTTTGCCATCAACATGTTATATTTATATGAAAATTTTGGTTTTGGGGCATATAAACCTTGCATCAATCCATATAAGTTAAAAAATGTGAACCTTATGAAGATACACGAATGAGTACATAGGCAAAATATGTCTTCTAATTGCATACACGGCTGTATAAGTATATACACAGTCATGTATCTCCCAAGTTTTGCTGAATTATTGTTCTTTTTGTGATTTCTTATCCAATCCTTAGCTTAATCCATCTCCTTCTTGTCCCACAAGGGTTTTGAATGTCAAAATGTTAGCTCAATGAATATGCTCTTAACTCATTTTAGCTTTTATGCTTCCAAATTGTACCTAAAATCAAATATAAACTAAAATAAGCATCTTAAGCATTTCATAACAATAATCACTAAGTGTTAAGAAATGAATTTATAAACAATTAAGCACACATCAAATTCCCCTACACTTAGATTTTGATTGTCCTCTGGAAAAACAAAAAAAATTAAAGTCACAAACTAAACACTTTCACAATTTCCATTTTTCCTAAGAATAGATAGCCATAAGTAAAAAGAAATAGCTTTCAAATTCATAGTAAGAACAAAACATTATTAGCAATCATCACCTTTAGAAACTAAGCAATCTAGTAGTAGAATTGGACTAAATAGCATTGATCTATAGGTACACTTAAACATCATTCACGATCATGACATTCCAAGACTTTGCTTATCATTTCATTTCTCCACCATTAGGATTGATATAAATAATCATGAATCAAAGGAATTTTTAAGGTTATAATGTGGGAAAAGGTTAAGGTGAGATGTATTTGGGTATTATAACATGAAAGCCATCAAAGCTAGTGATGTAAGAAAAACACTCAATATAACATCAAGCGCAAATACTAACATTAATTCAAACCTGTGTACGTCAACTATGATGAATGCAAAAACTATGTTTTGCAACTTAAATTCATGCCTTCACACTATAAACCACATGAAGTATAAATCACTCACAAAAGTTGATCATAAACAATACTTTGTGACCATAAAGATTGACCATTGAAAATTATACCTCCCTCATTCACATCGTAATCAACTAACCTTTTCCATACAACTTTAGGAGGAAAAATTAATCACAAATAACTTAACAAATGCATTTCCTCCTTGATACTTATTTAAATACTTTTTTCTTCTCCTTTTTCCTTTTTCTTTTCTCTCTTTTTTTATAAAAATTGAAAGAAGCTACATCAAAATTGGAATTCATTAATAAGAGATAAAATGACATTCCAACAATTATAACCAACCCACACATATGCATACCCCCACTTACACTTTTGTACATCCACAGACATCAACAATCAATAAATGCTCCATTAGCTTTAAGGCTTGGATAAGACATTTCCTTATATTTAAGGAATTTAATGTAGTTATCATAAAAAGAAAAGGCAAATAAAGCTCAAGGGAACTTAATGAGGGAAAATTCATATCAATGGGTAGGCTATTTAACTAGTATAGCTTACGAAAAAAAATGCCTATATCATTTTCATGTTAATGCAAGTGATGAAAATATGGTCTGAAATAGAAACTCAAAGCAAGGTTAGGATGTACATGTCATAAAGGTCATACACAAACAAAACATAATGAGATTGATATAGATGTTTCAGTCTATAAAGGCTCAAAATATCATTAGCTTGTTTCTACCACTTGTCACTACTCTTTTAAAGATAATGTATATTGACCAATCACAAGAGTAAAAGTACATGCTTAAGTTGCCATGAAATTTTCTAGTTAATTCACTCTCTAATTAAGACTATACAGTCCTAGAAACAATAGAAAATGAGAAATTGTTTGTTTGTTTGTTTAATTATGAAAAAACCTAAGAAACTCACTTAAGTAACAAACAAGCTTAAAAATATGCATGAAAACTAAGATCCCCACCCCCACACTTAAAACTTACATTATCCCTAATATAGTATAAAATGTAAGAAATGGAGCATTTAAGATAAATAACAAATGTGAGAATGTAAATGAAAAGAAATAAACTTCCCTTGGGTTGCCTCCCAAACAGTGCCTTTGTTTCACATCATTGGTTTAGCTCTATGTTGCTCTCATCAAGTGAAGTTATTTGCGTTTTCAAGCATCAACACTTCCTTATTCTCTTGGAATCCCTCATAATATGATTTTAAGTGATGACCATTCACTTTGAATGTCTTTTCTGCTTTCAAACTCCATATCTCTACTGCACCAAAAGGAAAGAAGTGAGTAATAACAAATAGACCAACTCAACAGGAAGGCAACTTACCTGGAAAGACATGAGTAACAACAAATGGACTAACCCAATAGGAACGCAACTTACTTGGGAATAATTTAAGTATGGAGTAATAGAGAATCATTTTCTGACCCGCAATGAAGCATTTCCTTGAGATTTTCTTATGAAAAAAATCTTTCGTCTTTTCCTTATATATCATCATGTTCTGATAGGAGGCATTTTACATCTCCTCCAACTTTTGCAATTGTAATTTTCTATGCACACCTACGTCATCAAAATTCATATTACATAGCTTTATAGCCTAATATGATTTATATTGTAGCTCCACTGGAATATGATATGGCTTCCCAAACACTAGTCTATATGGAGACATCCTAATTGGCATCTTATAAGCCCATAATGTATCTTCCAGCTGCACACTCTAATCCTTTCTATTGGGTTGATCTATTTTTCTCCAGGATGGACTAAATTTGACAATTTGACATTTCAGCTTGGCCACTGGTCTAGGGATGGTAGGAGGTGGAAACCTTACGCATGATGTGATATTTTTTAAACAACATTTCTATCACCTTATTGGAAAAATGGGTTCCCCTATCGCTTATGATTTCCTTTGGCATCCCAAACCTAGAAAGGATGTTAGGCTTGAAAAAAGTTGCAACGACTTTGGCATCATTAGTTTTAGTGGTTTTAACTTCCACCCATTTGGAAACATAATCAACCGCAAATAATATAGTTAAAACTAAAAGATGAAAGAAAAGGTCCCATAAAATCAATACCCTAAACATCAAAATTTTCATAGAAAAGAATGGGAGTTTGTGGCATTTGGTTCTTATAGGACAAGTCACCTGACCGTTGGAACTTATCATATGATTTGTAAAAGATATATTCATGCTTGAACAATGAGGGCTAGTAGAAGCCACTCTCCAATACTTTATAGGTAGCCCTCTTGACCCCAAAATGTCCTCCACACACATACTAGTGGCAGAAGGCTAAAATTAAATATGTTTCACTTTCAAGCACATATCTCCTTATGACTTAATCTGCATAGTTTCTCTATAGATACAGGCCATCCTAAACATAGTACTTGGTTTCATTCTTCAATTTATCCCTCTGATCCATTGACAAACTAACAAGTAATTTGTTAGTAACTAAAAAAGTCAAGATATCTGTATATTATGGAGGTGTCAAATCAATAGAAAATAGTTATTCATTTGGAAATGTCTCTCTTAGAAGAATGTCATCTTCCTTTCTGATCAAGCAACTAAGGTGATCAGCAACCAAGCTTTCTGCCCCCTTCTTATCCCTTATCTCCAATCAAACTCTTAAAGGAGGAGAATCCATCTGATCAACCTCGGTTTTTCTTCTTTCTTCGTGAGTAAGTACTTTAAAGTTGCATGATCAGAATAAACAACAACCTTAACACCTAGCATATATGAACGAGGTTTTTCTAAAGCAAAAACCATAAACAAAGGTTCTTTTTAGATTTTCGAATAAGTTAATTGAGCTGGACTAAGAGTCTTCGAAGCATAATAGATGGCATGTGAAGCTTTGCCCACTCTTTGTCCTATAACTACCCCCATTGCATAGTCACTTACATATCATATGATCTCAAAAGGAAGGCTCCAATTAGGAGGCTGAATTACTGATGTGGATGTTAGGAGCTCTTTAAGATCCTTACACTTATCATCAAACTCAAAGGAGACATCTTGTTATAATGACTTGCATAATGGGGAGGCTATCTTTGAGATGTCCTTAATGAATCTATGGTAAAAAAACTGCATAGTCAAGAAAAGAACACACTTCCTACACATTTGAGGGGTAAGGTAAGTAGGAAACGAGATCAATTTTAGAATTATCTACCTCTATACTACTAGCAAATATAACATGCCCTAAAACTATATTGATCAACTACAAAATGAAAATTTTCCCAATTAAGCATGAGGTTAGTTTCAATCCATCTTTCCAAGAAAAGAGTAAGATTCTCTAGGCGTTCATCAAAGGAAGAAACATAAATGCTAAAATCATCCATGAATACCTTGATGATTTTCTCAACGTACATAGAGAAAATGCTCACCATACATCTTTAGAAAGTGACGGGTGCATTGCACAATCCAAATGGAATCCTTGGGTAAGCAAATGTACTAGGTATGTAAAGATGGTCTTTTTTTGATCCTTCAGTTCAATCGAAATCTGAAGATAACCTACAAAACCATCTAGAAAATAGTAATACGCATAACAAACTATTATCTCAAGCATTTAGTCAATAAAGGGGAGGGGAAATGCTCTTTACGAATCACCATAATTAGTTTTCTATAATCAGTGTATACTCACCACCCATGTGATTGGGGACCGGTTCACTTTCCTAATTAGCCACTGCTATGATCCCAAATTTCTTTAGAACCATCAAAGCTATACTTACCCACTTACTATCAAAGATTAGATAAAAGACCCCATCATCGAGAAGTTTCAACACTTCCTTCTTCACGACCTCCATCACTGGAAGATTCAACCTACACTGAGATTGCCTTGTGGACTTCGCATTTTCCTCCTACAAGATATGATGCATGCATACAGAAGGGCTTATTCCTTTAAAGTCTGCAATCATCCATCCAATGGCCTTCTTGTGCTCTCTCAACATTCGAATCAGTTTGGACCATTAAAAGGCTTAGCTACCTATCTAGCTCCTTAGGTAAGCCTATTTGTATAGATACATAGACTGCAAGTATGAAAAGGATTTGCTTTGTTAAAATATGTGTTCAAATCAAAAGCAATGCTAAATTGCCCGTTAGTACCCTTGACATGAAGTTAAGAGGGGAAGGGGAGCTAGTCAGAATGGATATACCTATTACATACACCTAAAAGCCTAATAACTTCATTGGAAAATGGATGCCTATAGATAAAACTTTCAAAATAGGAGGATACCATGAGCTTATGGGACTGGATTCTCAAAATAAACCACATCAACAAAGAACAGAATTTAGACAAGGAAAGTAAAAAGGTTGAAATTATTATACATGAGGAGATATGTGAGACTCTAAATATAAGGGAGTCAAAAATTGTTATTAATACATCTACTCAATTTATTGCTCAAGAGAAGGTGAAGGAGATTAATGCTACTAGATTATACAGTGATGAGAACAATGTACAAGCTGGGAAAAATAAGGAAGAGGGAAGGGACCCTACAACAAGCTTCAGAATAATATTAGCAAAAAGAAAAGGAAGAATAGAATAAAAGGGGATCAACCCCTTACTTAACATATAGTGCTAATATGGAATGTTAGAAGGTTAAATGACCCTCTAAAAAGGGAAGCTATTAAATAAGTAATTTTAAAGAAGAAGTCATATATTATAGGCCTTGTTGAAAGAAAAATAAAATAGCCTCATTTACATAAATTTTTCAATTTTTTAGTATTGAATGGAAAATACTTTCTAATCATTCTCACTATTACAATGGAATGATAATCTATGAATATAATTTAGACACAATAGACTTATAACTAACCTAGGAATTAGCCCAACTCTTATATCTAAAATGTCATATTCAATATGCATTTATTATGTTTGAACTGATATTAATTTATGCCTCAAACTTCTTATTTCAAAGAGCTAAACTCTAGGAAGACATCAAAGAAATAAATGAAATCAAAGAAATAAATGGAGTAATTAAGCCTTGGGTGACAATTGGTGACTTTAACTATATATTATCCCCTTTAGAAGCTGATGATACTAGAACTTATCATAAAAGTGTCTGTAAGAAGCTCACTGATGTTATGCAGAAGGTTAATCTTATGGATTTATGTTATATAAGTCATCTTTTCACCTAGACAAACAAATAATAAGGGGATTTGCTTATTCGGAAGAAGCTAGATAGAGTGATGGTTAACTAGCATTGGCTTAATCAATTCTCACAATCTTATGCTCACTTTGCAGACAATGTTTGCTCTAATAACTTTTAGGTAGAAACTCTGAATTTTTGCCCATTTAAACAATTTGGAGCCAAATTCAGGTTTTTTAATGGATTAACACAAAGAGAAGGTTTTTTAAGAGATGGTTCTTACCAAATGGAGAAAGGACTTGAAAGGTTATAAGACTTACCAATTCATGGGGAAACTCATACTTGTTAAAATTACAATCAAGTTCTTTGCTAAAGAACAACTAAAGGTGTAACAGAAACTAGGAACAATCTAAATATGCTAAAGAAAATTATTATAAGCATCCTCATAACTATGCAATAAGAATGGTAGAGACTCAAAAGATGAATGAGTTTCGTGATGCTTTATCCCTGCGTAATTCAATACTAAGATAGAAATCAAGGATTACTTGGTTAAAGGATAGAGATGCTAACAAAAAATTCCTCCATACCTTTATTCTAGCTAGAAGAAACAAAAATAAAATCTTTATTCTCTAAAACAATTGTGGGAATCATCATACTGATCAAAACAAGATGGAGTAGATTGCTTTGGATTACTTAATTAAGCTGATACAATCAGTAGACAATAACAACCTTGGAGACATAAACATCAACAGATTCTTTGAAAATGGAATTAGATAGGAGATGAGGGAATCCATAGTGCTGCCCTTCTCACAACAGGACATCAAAGATGTTCTTTTTAGCCTACAGCCCTCTAAAGCTTTTGGTCCTGATGGTGTTGGAGTTATATAAATATAGTGCCCTGAAAAGCAAGTGTATTTACATGTACCTTAATCTTCTTTAGTTACAGTTTTGTAATAGAAATATTTATTATTAATATAATAAAAGAGTTTGTTTTTAATGAGCATTATATATCTAGTCATAAGATACCAAGATTTTTTTATAAGTAATATACATATACATAGAGATGTATGGGAAACATGTATATTATTAAAATCTAAATTAATGGATTCACAGTTGAATAATCAAGTCTAAACACCAAGATGAGATCTTGTGTGTTAATCACCATATAAAGTAAAACGAGATATCTAGAAGGAAAAACCAACATAAGGACAAAACAGTAATTTTACCCTTTGTTGTGTGGATGGCTATAATAAGGTTCTAAACAGGGTTTACAATTAGAGATAAAATATGTGTTCTCATAATATTTAATAGTTCAGTGTTTAACTAATTGTCTTTAGTGGAATGACATTTAGTTAAGAAGATAGAATTAATTCTAATGAAATTAAATTAATTCTAAGCTTATTGGAGCTTGGATTATCAAAGTCCAATAAGATTCCCCACTTGGCTTCAAAGAAGGTTACCAAGTTAAGTATGAAATTTAAATGGAGGTTTTAGAAGCCCATAATTGAATGTTGGGCTTGCACTAATTAATGGTTAATTAGAAGCCCAAATGTTC
>JANZXP010057639.1:0-11244 GCA_027576715.1 Erythroxylum flavicans | reverse complement strand
TCTGCAATTGCGGTATTGTCCATTGTTTACATTAGTCTTTTAATTTTAATTTAATTTTCTAGATTAATTGCATTAAACAATTTTATTTCTTAAATAAAGTCTTTTCTAAATTAAGTGGTGTTTGGGCATCAATCCTTGTGGGATCGATATCCGTTCTTTCTAACTACAAGTCATGACCCATTCACATGTGGTTTTTAAACGTAAAACAAGTAGATAGGTTTTACAATCCATCAACAAAACTCAAGGACTTTCTTGACAATAAATTTAAATGCATGATTGAGAATGGAGACTTTACTTCACTCTATTTTGATAAGTGGAGTAACATTGGTCCAATCTATAGATCTAATCTATTCTAGACATTATCAATCTTTACCCCATTAGCTATGAAGTCCATGTTTGGATTAATAGGAATGAATAAGGTGATATACCATAATAATTTTAGCACATAATCCCTAATTACAATCCTAACCAAACTTGGAAGGATAGATACATATGGCTAAGGGACCCTTAGGGTCAAATCCCCAACAATTCATGCTTACAATGCTTGAGAGGTCCAAGGAAAGCAAAGAATGGAATATGGTGGTGTGAACTCCAATCTTAATCCCAAAGGTTCTATCCTATAATTGTTAATAGCCAAACAGAGGCTTCTTACTCATGATTATTTAAGATTAATAAACTTGGATGATTTTTGCTACTTACACAAAAATGCTCTTGAAACTACTAACTACATGTTCTTTGAGTGCCCTTTTCACCTAGAATAAGGAGAACAGTTCAAAAGCTACGCCAGTTTAAAAGTTTAAATGAATGTGAATGGCTATGTAAATTGTCTAATAGAAAACATAAGAATATTCAAGGTGGACTAGATTGTGTATCTAATAAATTTTGGTACATTCACTCCTAAATTTTGGAATGAAAGAACTCGCAAGTGTTTCAAGGGGCTAGAGAACTCAAAGCTGGCCATTGAAAAAAATGCTTAGCATCAATAAAATAGCAATTAATTTTAAATGAAGATGTAAAAAAGTGTCAACCAGGCATCACGAAGGCATAGAACATCTAAGAAAATAAAGATGGAAATTCCACACAACAATCAAAAGGAGGAACATAAAAATATTCTTCATCAAAAGATGAATTCTAGTAACTAGTGTTCTTAACATCATAGTAGCTAACCTAGTAAAGATAGTAAGTAGAATCAAAGAAGGGTACTAAAAGCAGATCCAAAGGCAGTTGCTCTATAGGGTCGAGAATCTTAGGTTATCCCAAAGTCCCTTCATCAGTCCCAAAATCTTACTTTAACAAAGAGTAAGAGCATTGGAGGTGTAGAAGTTTGTAATAAGGAAACATTAACAAGAATTTCTCACTAAAGGAGATACCCAGCATCCACCAATCTCATTAATATGTAGGATACTTTTAAAATTGGAGGTGTAGAAGATTGTAATAAAAACATTAACAAAAAGTCCTCACTAAAGAAGATACCCAACATCCAATAAGCTCATTAATATGTAGGATACTTTTTAACATATCCGTTGAGGGCTTTAAAATAGTGAATATAATAATCCTACATGTTCACATGCTAAAATATGTATCAACTTTGATTTTGTGGTGTGATAATGTGTGCCTTTGTACTCAGTTGCTGAACTTTATTGTAAGAAGTCAATTTTGTACTTATTAATGTCAAATTGTTTACTTTTTCAAAAAATAAAATAACTAAAACAACTAAAAATAATAAATTGATAACTTGAAACACAATAAAGTGTTGGGTTGCCTGTTAAAAAATGCTTATTTTAGGTTATAAGCTTAACCCCTTTTTTATCACTTCAACTTAGAGGAACACTATTTATAAGTTATATGCTACCTTGAAATCTACCTCCTTTAATCTTCTTCATATTGACAGTGCCATTTACTCTAGGGCTTTTTGTATGATTCCATGAAAGGGGTCACAAAAGTCTTTTAACTTTTTCCACATAATACTTTCCAATTTAGAGTCTAACGTAATATATTATCTTGGACTAATAATCAAAGTGGTGATAATATTATTAGGAAAAATCTTGATCAAAGTCTGGCTAATTTAAAATAATTTATAGTTTTCCTTAGTTACTACTTAATGTTTCAAGAAGAGATAGATGATTCTACTTAATCTGAAATAGTGGAAATTTAACTCTTATTTGTATGACTATAATTATTAGATTTCTGATTAAAAAAGAAAATCAATGAAAAAAAGAATAATAGTCTGACCATATAGTAAAATAATTTATTTTTGTACTTTGATTTATATTTATATAAATATACTCTAATATACTCTTTAAATTCTACTTCCTTATTCCCTACTCTTAAGATTAACTTTCTTGCATGCACATTTATTATGGCTTTGGAATTAACTAAGAATGGTAATCCTAAATTAAAGACACATTCTTGTCCACTATAAAGTCTAAGACCACAAAGTCTACAAGAACAGAAGATTACCAATTTGTTTTGGCATATAATAAAATATGCTTACTGCTTCTTTAATAGAGTGATCCATCAATTATAAGGAAATATTGGTAGGTTTTAAATTGGCCAAACTAAACTTCTTGTATATGGATAGAGGCATAAAGCTAACTCTTGTACTTAAATCATATAAAACATGATTAAAGGTCATATTTCCAATGATACAAGGAATAGAAAAGCTAACAAAGTCTTTTAGTTTTAGAGTCAATATATTTTAGGTTATGGCTTTGCACTCCTTAGTCAATGTTATAACCTTATATTCTTCAAGGCTTCTCTTGTTGTTTAAGAATTCCTTTAAACACCTAACATAAGAATGCATATGTTTCAAAACAGTAAAAGGAATATTAATATATATTTTTATAAAAAACTTCCTACATTTCTTGTCTAATTTTTCCTTAACCAATCTTTATTGAAAATGTATAGGCAACTTGTATAGTGCAGAATACATTTGGGCTTTTCTTCCTATTCTCCTTTCTTTTCCTCATTTCATTCTCCTTAACATGTGTCTTCCCTCGCTTCCTCTCACTCTCAAGCTTCTCCAACCTAGGGCTTCCTAATAACTCATCACTCCTTAATATCGTAACTTAACAATGCTCTTTGCGCTTTTTGGGTTTGCCAAGCAATAAACAAGGTGGTCTTAAGGTGCTAGCCTATTAGGCAATTTAGGCTTCTAGCATCTTGCTATAGGTAGAAACAAATTCCACCGTAGAGTTGAGTTTCTTTATTTCTTAAAATCCTCATTTTTCTTAGCTTAGGTGGTTAGGAAGTTCTTTATAAGAGGCTTTAAGTTAGGATTTTAAGGAGGGGTTAAGGTCTACTTTTTGAAACTAGTTGGTTGCTTATTGTTTTAAGGGGAATGGTTAAACATGTTTCCATACAAGCTTGGATGGTTCATCCAACCAGGGCTTTAAGTAGTGGAAAAATAATCATTGTTCTAGTTAAGGTTGTTGAAAAAGTTAACATGTTTAATAATAAATTCATGAAAAAAAGAGTTTCCCAATTAACAATCTGTAACTAAATGTCTTGAGAAACATATGTTAAAATGTTACAAGTTAGAAGTACCAACAAAGTTAATAGTTGGATGATAAAATGTCTAAGGTAGAGCATATAACTTTTCATTAAAAAGGTTTAAGGGATCGAGGTCATACTTGCTTAAAACGTTCAGTTGCTCTCTCATTAAACCATTGGTAATGGTTCTAAGCCATGTTGTCAATGAGATTGCGTACTTAATCTATAGGTTTGTTCAAAAGACCTCTACCAACATCTATATACATAGAAATATTTGTCTTGTAGGTCATCTTGTTTTAGGTCTAGATGATTAGTCACTTCTCTAGCCCATAGTGAGGGTATGACCTTGACAACTCCTTATACCTCTACCAAGCCTCATATAATGATTAGCCTTTCCTCTAGGAAAAATTAGTAATTTGGTTCCTTGTTTGAATAGTCTTTCTTTAGGGGAAATATCCCAAAAATGCTTTCAAAAATTGATCCCATGTGGTAATGGATCCTACCAGGAGGGTCTACAACCATGCTCTCACCTTGCCTCGTAAAGAAAAAGGGAACAATTAATGACGTCAAGGGAGACATCATTGAGCTTTATTGTCTGATAATATTTTAGAAATATATATAGATGCAGATTATGATCCTCAGCTGGTGATCCTACAAATTGATTTTGCTACACCATGGAAATAAGAGAGAGCTTTGACTCCAATTTGGTAGCTTTTTCATTGGGCCTTGCAATGCCTAACCTAATGCATAGGCGCTTAGTGTAGCAAATCCTTCAGATATTTTATATTCTCCTTTAGAGACTTCTTTTTATGTGCAAGGTTCTCCTAATCTAAGGATTTGGTTCAATAAGTTTCCTAAGATTGTTATATTGTCACAAATTAAATGTACACTGAAAAAGAAAAGACAGATAGAAAAATCGATATATAATATAAAATAAAACAATGCCTAGGATAATTAGTTTTCAAATTGGTTAATATAACCACTTAGTCCCCAATAATATCACCAAAAACTTAATTATATATGTTTGATCTATAAGCATACGATGTAGCTAAGAAGTACAGGTCACTCCTATGAGGACTATCAGTTAATTACCAACTATTCATAAACTTAATTTGCTAAAACAATGATTATGGTTGATTAAATAAGAAAATAAAATAAAATAAACAAATCTAAATGGCAAAATAAGACAATGATTAAGAATAGATCAATATGTAAACATTTCAATTTTAATTTACATCTTATTGAATCTATATTATAGATCCCATAATATGTGAAATTCTTAAAGGATCTTCTCTTCGATAAGATGAAATTCAAGGAGTTCTTGATAGTCATTATAAGTTATGAATGTTTCATTATCCTTCAAAATAAGATAGTTAGAAGATTAAGGATCTAGAGAGTTTCATTGTCCCTTGTAAAATTTGTAGCTTGTTAATGAAAAGGGCATTCGTAAATTTAGAAGCCATTGTTAATTGAATTCCTTATGACATGTTTAAAAAATTAAGATTAGGTGAATCAAGGCTTATTAGAATGAGCATTCAACTTGCAGATAGGTCAATTAAGTATTCTAGAACGTTACAGAGGATGTGTTGGTCTTGATAAATTTATATATTTTTATTTTCTTTATGGTTCTTGATATAAAGGATGAATTACAGGTTTCAACAATCTTAAGAAGACCTTTCCTTGCTACTACTAAGGAAATTATAGATGTACAAGCAAAATTAATCCTAAGGATATGATAAAGAAGTTGTTTTTGAAATATGTAAAGCCATGAAACTCACTCTTGATGACAATGATATTTGTTTCCTATTTTGATGTGATTGATGCAAAAATATTTTATATTATGTAGGAAATCATCATACCAAACCAATTGGACACTTAAATAATGTAAGGGGAAGATGAGGAGTGTTATTACCTTATCCAAATGGAGTAGATGGCATCCTTTGAGACTAATTAACTTATGCTAGTGGAAAAAATTTCAAAGACATAGGAAGACTGAAAGGGAGTAGAGTGCAGTCTTCAATTAAGGATCCACTAGAGTTGGAGATAAATATATTACCGAAGCATTTAGATTATGGCATTCTGTTGAAAACAAAATAATTATCGGTGATAATGCAATAAAATTGAATCAAATTCAAAAAGTGAAACTATTTAAGCTTAAATCATAAGAAGGCAACTGCATGGAAAATTTTGGAAATGAAAGAGATCAACCCCTTGCTTTGCACACCCTAAATCTTATTCGAATATGAGTTTAAGCCATTATTGAAACCTTAGATGGCTTAACCCAAATATATAAGAAGTCGTAAAAGCTGAGGTAATTAAACTACATTATGTAGGTATTATTTAATTTTGATCAATAAGTCCTATCCATGTATTACCAAAGAGAAGAGGGATGATGGTGTTACCAAATAAAAAGAATGATTTGATTCCTACAAGAGTTATCATCAGTTGACGAATTTGTATCAACTATGAGAAGTTAACTGATGCTACATGGAAGGATCATCAACCAAATTCAAGAAGGAATTTCATGAAACATGTACCGCTATTTCTTGGATGGATTATGAGGCTATTTTCGTAGTCCTATAGCTTTAGAGGATCAAGAGAAGACAAAATTCGCCTTTCATTATGTATGTTTGTCTATCATCAGATACTTTTTACTTTATGCAATGCATATGTTACCTTTTGTTTGTGCATATTGATATATTAGTGAGCTAGTTAGGGAATTATAGAGGTATTTAGGGATGATTTATTTTTTTAATGATTCCTTTACTTATGCTTATAACACTTGAAAAGAGTGCTTAAATGATGTAAGGAAACTAATTTATAGCTTGATTGAGAGAACTTTCATTTTATGGCGAAAGAGGGGATAATATTAAGGCATAAAGTCTATAATAAGGATATAAAGTTGATAGAGCTAAGATAGAAACTATGGAGAAGTTGCCTCTATCATCTTTGAAAAAGCAAATTAGAAACTTTATTAGACATGTTGGGTTTTATAGGAATTTCATTAAAGACATTTCTAAGATGCCTAGACCATTTACTAAATTATTTTATTTCAATGATGAGTGCTTGCATGCTTTTAATGTTTTAAAAGTTAAATAATTTTTTGATCATGTAGAACCAGATTAGACAGTTCCTTTTGAATTAATGCGCAATGCTAGTGATTTTATTGATATGAACCTTGGTGAAGGAACACTCAAAATCAATAAGGAAAAAAACCTGAGAATCTTTCTTGAATTAAGCAAACAACTTGACCCCAACCATACTTGTTAAATGGAACCAAAGTTATAAGTTGATCATCACCAGTTGCCTTAAAGAGACCAATTTAGTTCTTAATTAAAGACCTAAGGGAAAGTTCTAATAATAGAGAACATTAAAAAATTTTTAATGATAAGATGATTTTTGTAATACATCATATTGCCTCTCAAACTGGGCACTGAATGAAGAAAATCCTATAAAGAAATGTCTTCTTTACTATAACTAAATAGGAAAAAGTTGACTAGGAAGGATTCCCATAACTAGTGGATATAAATCAGTCTTAAGTTTGAAATCCTTCCAAAAAATAACTTGAAAACAAATAATAATTAATGAAAGAAAGTCAAAACACAAAATTACCATCTAATCCCATATCTTCAGCCTTTTCAAAAGGTAAATGTGCATATATTGGACTTCATTAAAAACAAACACATGGGTCATCCTTACATATTAGGCTCCAAATGTTATTTTTCATGCATTAGGCTTTATCTATTATCTTGGTCCTAAATATAAGTAATTGATCTTGATAATGCCTTAGAACCTTCGACAACATCCACATTGTCTTGAATATCCATGATTAACCATTGCAAAGCCTCCTTCACGTGTTTACTTCTTACTTTTATCATAGGACCTCCCATGCCTTGTAATGGATCAATGAGTGTTGATACAAGCTGATCTCCATCATTCCCTCCCTCATCGAAAGGATTCATCCCCGAATCATCATGATTTTGTTGATAGCTCAACAATCTACACACGTGCACCATGTTTCATCTTTCTTTGGTACTAGAATTAAAAAAACTGAACATAGATTGAGACTCTCCCTCATGAACCATTTCTTCACTAACTTTTCCTCTTGTTTTTAAATCTCCTTGGTCTCCTCTAGATTGGCTTTATAAGTTAGTCCATTAGGGATTTTTGAACTTGGTATGAAATCAATTTGATGCTTAATGCCTCTTAAAGGTGGTAATCCTTGTGACAACTCCTCAGAGAATAAATCAAAAAAGTCATGCAATAAAGATGCAAAAACACTAGGAAAAGAAGGACTAAGGTCGTTAGTTGAAAGGTGTTATACATAAGTACAAGTATTTGTTGCCTTACTAATATGGTACTCTTAACCTTACTACTATTAGTATTGACATTAACCCTTATATTTTGCTCTCTATTTCGATTCTCATAATTTGATTTTCTTCTCTTATTGCTTATTACTGTGCTCTTTTCACTCTTTCATACTCTTACTCTTTTCTTAAGCACTCAATTGCTTTTCTGTCATTTTGTGTTCTCTTGCTTTCCTAATCTGATCTTCATATACTTCTATAGTTTGGGAGGTGTTAAGATCAAATGTTGGTCGTTTGTGACAAAGGTGTGATTATTTTTATAACTTCTTGAAATTTTCTATCAAATTGCCATAGACAACCCAAAAGAAGATGAGTAGCATGCATTGATTCTACATCACATAGAACCTCATCATTAGGCCTGGCAAAATTTCGTGTGAACTGATAACCTGACCCTGTCTGATCCAAAAAAAATCATATACGGGTTAGACTTTTTTGACAAAATTTAAACCAAGTTGACTTATTTTTGTCCGAATTAAAATCAAATCTAGATCTAGGTTGACCTAATCAGACAAAATGTCTGAATTTTTAAAATCGGTCAGCACAAATATTTAAAACTGATTAAAATTGTCCGATTTAAATTTAAAAAAGGCAAAAAATCATTGTTTCAAAATTTGGCAAAGAAAAAAATTTACATAATTTTGAATTTTGATTTGAAGTGCGCTTTTTTTCTTTTTTGCCCTTTTTTCATTGTGGCAGTTGGAGAGCATCAAAAAGCCTGCTTTGCAAATTTTAATTTTTACAATTCAAAGTGCGGCCCTCACTCCCCACTCAGTACATGCTCTACACTTGGGAGTTCCCATATAAAAACCCAAAAAACCCTAATCTACATTTTCTTGTTGACTATTAGCCGTTCTCGCCTCTCTATATTTCATTTTGCTCTCTCCTTATGCTCTCTTTTTCTTCATTCTTATGGTTTTCTTCTTAGCCTCTTAGGTTGTCCATTCTAATTTTCATTTTTAAGAGACAACACACTGAAAAATGGCTAGTAGTGAAGGGATAAAGAACAAAATCAACATTTCTGATTCAGAAGTGGTAAATTCTTCTCCTCCTTTTCCCCTTCTTTCTCATGGAAATGTTAGATAGTTTGTCTTTTTGTATTTGTTATGTTTTTTTTATTTTTGTTTTTCGATTCAGATATTTTTTTTGGCTAATTATATTGTTGTATTTTTCCCCTATGCTAATGTTAGATCTAGGCTGAGCAAAACTTATAGTTATGATGGAAACTATATTCCAACAATCCAGATGATGATTAAAGTGGACCAAAAAAATTGATACTTTGAGCAAGTTTTTTTAGGTTGGATCTGGTTGCTTAGTTCAAAATTTGTTTCATCTGGCTTTTTTTGGAAAAAAATTTGCCAGGACTAGTTCTTTTGTTTGCTTTCATGAGATGGCGTAAAGTGATTTTTTTAGTTTGTCTCTTTTTTATATATAAATTTCGTATTTTTTTGTAATTTTTGTGTGCTTTTCATTCTTCTAACTTTTTTGTTTTCTTTTTAATTTGTGTAGAAACAACCAAATACATCTGCATCAGTGAGCAATACAAACACTAAAGGAAAGCGCAGGAAGAACATGGGACTACTTTGAGATCCTAGAAGAAGGTACCTACACTAAACTTAAAGATGATGACTTGAGGAGAGGGAAGTGTATTGGTTTTCACAAAATGTATATTGGAGATAGTACGTATGGAACCACTAATTTAAGACGTCATATTAAAGATTGTTTGATTATAAACAGAACACATTCTGATTTGAAGCAAATGTTTATCCAATCTACATTAAGTAGTGGAGAAATGTCATTAAGGACTACTAAGTTAGATCAACAACGATATAGGGAAGCTTTGGCAATGATGATTGTGCAACATGAACTACCATTTCTATTGGTTGAATATGATGATGTTAGAAAGCTCCATTCCTACCTTCCTCCTGCTACCAAACACATAACTAGAAACACTACCAAGGCTGATATTTTTAAGTTATATAAGAAGACTAAGGCTTCTATTGAAGAGATGCTTAAATAATGCCCTGGTTGAATATGTGGACTTTTTTGACATCAAACTCCTTTATAGCAATCACTGCTCATTTTATTGATAAAGATTGGAAACTTAAGAATCTAATCCTTAATTTTTCTTATTTACCTCCTCCCTATAGTGGCGTGCTTATTTATGAAAAGGTTTCTAAATTGTTAAGTGGTTGGAATATCACGGCGAAGATATTTACCATCACCATGGACAATGCTAAATCCAATGATGCTTTTATTAAATCTTATAAGAATGTCTTGAATGCAAAATGTGTGCTGATTTTAAAAGGTAAGTTTTTCCAAGTGCGTTGTGCAGCCCATGTGTTGAATTTGATTGTGAAGGAAGGGCTAAAGGAAATTGATGTGGGAATATTCAAAGCTCGAAAGGATGTTAAGTATGCTAAGCATTTCAAAGAACGCGCTAGAGAATTGAGCATTTCTTGTAATAAAAAGCTAAAGCAAGATGTAGCAACGAGGTGGAACTCTACTTATGAGATGTTAGAATCTATTTCTTTTCAAAAAGATGTGCTTAATCGTTTTGCTAGTGTTAAACCTCATTTCACCTATTGCCCCACATTTGATGAATAGGAGAAATTTGAGGCTTCATGTAAGTTCTTGAAACTCTTTTATGATCTAAACCATTTGTTTTCTGGTAGTAAATACCCCACTACTAATCTTTTCTTCCATAATGTTTAGGCTATTCAATTAAGATTGGTTGAGGAGTTTATGAACCCAGATCCTTTTATTAGTTCAATGGCATAAAGAATGAAAGTGAAAATTTATCATTATTGGGAAAAGAGTAATTTGATTCTTGCCATTGTTTTCGTTTTAGACCCTCGCTATAAGATGAAATGTGTAGATTTTGCTTATTCTAAGATTTATGAAAAAGATGATGGTGTTTTGAGGTTTAAACACGTTAGTGATGATCTTTACACACTGTTTGAGGAGTACAAGGAAACATTAGGCAATTCCAGATGTCAAAGGGTGTGTTCAACAAGCTAAGTTGATCATCGAGGACAGTCTAGCTCTCAAGGTGTTACTAATCCATACTCTTTTGTAAGTGTCATGATAGTTTTAGTATATGTTAGTTTAATTATATTTGTACAAGTTTATATTTTATTATTAATATCCACATGTATTGTTTTGCCTTTTAAGGATTATGATGAATACGAAGGTGATCAAGAGTACTTGGAGGAAAAATCAGAATTGGCTTTGTATGTAGCACCCCACTCTCGCAAGACCCGAACCCGACATCTTTGATGATATTCAAGTCCGTGCCCTGCGAAGGTGGTGTGCTAATGCACTCAATCATTCATAGTCGGTATAAATTTTTTTTATAACATAACATGCGGAATACATACTCAAATTG